>PVIW01007903.1:10361-67111 GCA_004026585.1 Noctilio leporinus | reverse complement strand
CAGAACCAAGTATATGAATACAAGGAATAGGCCTTCAGTGGTCAGGGGAATGGGGGAGGGGGGAGGGGGAGGTAGAGGCAAAGAAGGGGAGCAGCTTAGACAAGAACCTAGTATAAAGGAACCATGGACATGGACAACAGGTGGGATTGACTTTGGGGGGAATGGGTGGGTGGGGAGGGGGACAGAGGGGAGCAAAAAGGGGATGGATGTAATACAACAACAATAAAATTAAAAAAAAAAAAAGAAATACTCAGACAGCTCTAGCCAGTGTGACTCATTTGGTTGGAGTGTTGTCCTATAAACCAAAAGGTCTTGGGTTCAATTCCTGGTCTGAACACATGCCTGGGTTGCAGTTTCAGTTCCTAGTTGGAGTACATAGGAAAAGCAACTGATCCATGTTTCTCCCTTACACTGCTGTTTTTCTTTCTCTCTCTCTTCTTCCTGCCTGCTCTCTCTTAAAATCAATAAGCATGTCCTTGGGTGAGGTTAAAAAAAAAAAGAAAGAAAGAAAAGAAAAACAAGAAGTAGACAAGTACATAAAGCTTTAGGTATATTCTTACAGTGTTATTTATAATAATAAAAAATAAAAATAACTCATGTCACATATGTAAGTGTTCTATTGCCATAACAAATTACTACAAATTTAGCAGCTTAAAGTAACACAAATTTATTCTATAGTTCTGTAGGTCACAATTTTAACTTATGTCCCATCAGGCTTAAACTCAGGGTATTAGCAGGCCTGTGTTTCTTTTTGGAGGCTCAAGGGAGAGATCCATTTCCTTACTTACTTGGGTTTGGCAGAATTTAGTTCCTTTCCAAATGTAGGATTAAGTTCCCTGTTTCTTTGTTGGTTGTCAGCTGTTAGTCTTCTCAGTTTCCAGGCGTCAGGTGCATTCCTTGGCTCCTGGACTCCTTTTCTCCTTTAATCTTGTCTCTCTGAGGTTCTCTGCTTTAAAGGACTCCATGGTTAAATTTGGCATACCCCAGATAATCTAGGATAATTCTCCTAGATGATATACATCTTAAGATCATCTCCACTAATATAATCACATTAGTGGAGTTGCTAGATAAGGTATCATATTCACAGATTCTGGGTTTTAGGGTATGAATTTTGGGGGGCAGGAGCAGATCATCTGCCTGTTAAGAGTCCATATAATGCAGTGCTCTGCAGAATGAGTTCAGTTTGCAAGTTTAGTTTGCATATACTTTGTAAGAAAGCTGTCTAATGTATATTTTGTATAGTATCATCTTATTTCTGTAATAATATTTGGTTGTAAAAATATTATCTACATGCACTTGGAAAAAATTGGATGACTACACAGCAAATTACTGTTTCTGAGCATACAAGTTCAACAGACTTTAAATTTTATGGAATATTTGAATTTTTTATTTACAGTTAACATACTGCTTTTACAAGGTATTATTCTAGGTAAGTAGCTGTGTTGAGTGTTGTACGGACTAAGAAACTTAAGACAAAGGCCCATAAAAAGCTAATAGTTTTATTTGGGAAGAAAATATATATGCAGGTGAAACACTAACACTAGGCTAACAGTATACATTGGACTCAATTGTAGAGTACATATTCTTAAAGTGCTAAAGGACCTTAGAAGAAAGATGAAAATGAATGTGTTTTTTCCCATAGCTGATAAATATGAAAGATACTAAAGTTACTCATTTAAATAAAAGTAATAAATGGTACACTGTAGCTCAGTTGGCCAGAGCGTCGTCCTGATATGCCAAGGTTATAGGTTCAATTTCTGGTCAGGGCACATACAAGATTCAACCAATGAATGCATGAATGGGTGGAACAAAAATCTCTTCCTCAAAAAGGAAAGAATAGGCACACTGAAAATTCAAGTGAAGCGAAATCAGCCTCATGTATTGTCACTTAGCTATTTGGTAATTTAGTCTCCTTTTAATGGACATTCATATTGTTTGTAGGCTTATATATACATTGATACTCTTTTGCATGTCTAACTTCAGGGAGAATTTCTAGCAGTATAATTGCTGGAGAAAAGATTTTTTAATGAAAAATTTAAACTGATAGAGCAGAAGAATATAATTAGGCAAGGGGGAAATATGGAAATTTCACAAAGGCAGTGATATTCTTTTCTTAGCTGAATGGTAGGTATTGCATGGGTGTTTTGTTATTCTTTGTACTCGATAGTTTATATAAGGTATGAGTAAAATAATTTGTATGAATAAAATATTTGAGTAAAATTATTTTACTTCTTTTGATAGATATTAAAATTTGTCCACAATTTTTGTGCTAAAATCACGGCCAAAGGTATATGAAACTACGAAAGTACCCGTTTGGTCACATTCTGGTAGCTATTGATTGTTGTTTTGCTGCTGTTTGTTTTATTCTCATTTGTTTTTAATATAATGAATCTACTTTTTAAAAATTCTATCCCTGGCTGGTGGCACAGTGGATAAGGTGCCAGCTTGCAAACCCAAAGGTTGCTGGTTCAATTCCCCAGCCAGGGCACGTAACCAGGTTGCACGCCAGGTCCATGGCTGGAGGCAGGTAAAAGGCAACCATACGTTAATGTCTCTCTTCCTCTCTGCCTCTCTCCTTTTCCCTCTCTCTAAAAATAACAAATAAAATCTTTTAAAAAATATCATTTAAACAATTCCATGGGATAAATGCACAAGAAGTTTTTAAAAAGTTTAAAAGAATCGCTAACAGGATTGCAGAAACATTGGTTCCTTGCTTGTTTCCCTCCAACTACTTTCTGTGTTCCATTTGGATTTTTCAGTTCTAAAAAATGTTGCTTAATCATAGGCTTATAGTGCTTTCTCTTGATTCTTCAGTATTAGTTGTCTCTTCACTTCAGGTATTATAGAAATGGATTTAGATCTCTTATTATCATCTTCCTTTCTACTCCATTATCTTCCCACTATATTTTTTTGATAAATTGGTATTCATTGTTTAAATGATACTGCTCTCCAGTGTGCCAAATAATGTATTAACTATAATGTAATTACTTTTGTTTTTTTCTGGGGTAATTGCTTTATTTTTATTTCCCTAAACTTCAGCTTGTGCCTGTCAGTACCAAGTATTACCACGCTGTCAAACATCCTCTCAATGTAATTTTCTATAAAGTTAATCCTATTAATATAGTAGATAGTATATAATATATTGGGTTGGCCAAAAAGTTCAATTGTTAATTTCTATAAGATGGCTCTAGTAGCACTTAGTTGTCTGTAACTTCATTCAAAACAATTTTGTTAAGATTGTGTCATGACAGCTATTATATCAGTGTGCATTTAAAAAAACTTCAAAATTGGTAATTTTTATGCAATTTTTGTGCTGTTTTAACATTGAAGATGGAAGAAAATACACAACATTTTTGGTATTATGTTTTATTATTTCAAGAAAGGTAAAAATGCAACTAAAACACGAAGATTTGTGCAGTGCCTGGAGAAGGTGCTGGGACTGATGGTATGTGTCAGAAGTGGTTTGTGAAGTTTCTTGGTACTATTCACATTTTGGCCAAATGATTATTTGCTGTGGGGCTGTATTATGCATTGGAAGATGTTTAGCAGCGCCCATGGCTTCTACCTGATAGAAGCCAATAGTGGAAGGTAGCCAAAATACTCAAAATATCCAAATCAGTAAAGTTATTGGTGAAAGTGAAAAATGAATCTTCATTTTACAGAAGAAAACCCACATGGACTTTTTGGCCAACTTAATAGTATACCAGTATAGAGAGAGTAGTCTTCCATGTTTTAGCTCCAGTCTGGACTGGTTATTCTCTGGGTGTACTGCACCCTTGTAACCCTGCGGTCTCTCCTTGCCATAATCATAGGACTTCATTGCATCAGCACACATGGAACACACTATTGTGTGTTCCAGTACCTATTTCTTGGCTCCCATGTTTTCCTTCTTTTTGCTTTACTTCATTGTTTGGGTGGACTGTGTCTTCAAAGTAGCTTTCTGTAAAAGGTGTGAGGTAAATTTTTTGAGATGTTTGATATCTTAAAAGGTCTTTATTCCACCCTCAAACTGACTAAAAATCTAGGTTGAAAACAATTCAACTCTAGGTTGTTACAGCTTCACTTAATTTCTTGTTTCTAGTATAATTTTGATATTTAGGACCTTCTCTTCCCCAGAAGCTTTTAGGATATTTTCCTTATCCTTGATTCTCTGAAAATTTAAGGCTAGCTCTCCAGTGAATCCTTATTATATGGATATTTACACCCATAGGTCTTGGAAATGTTTTGTATTATTTTTTAGGTAATTTCTTTCCCATTTGTAACTTTCTTTTTTTGGAACTTGATTATATGTTGATAAATGATCATTGCAAGGGTTAGTTATGATGTGGTGCCATGAATTGAGGACTATGATTAGCTTAACCTTATGCAATTTAGGCATGAGAGAGATGGATGCTGGGAGGGATCAAAATAGGTAGAGAGGGCCTTTCAAATTGGGAAGCAATTTGAACAAAGGAAAAGAGGTGGGACTTCCAAAATAAAAAGTGGTGGGGAAATGGATAGTTTTTAAGCTACTGAGTATTAAAGGATGGCTAAGCTTATAATGGTGAACAAAAAGATTTGGTGAGATAAAAAAGGAGAAGTTGGGAGAATCACTAAAAGGCAGTTTTAATAAATCATGTCCAAGGTTGCTAAGTAGAATGGAATATAGATATAAGGTTCTTTTATGGAAAAATTAACAGGATACACTGACTAGAAATTGATGGTAAGTGAGAAATAGCATGACTAATAACTTTTTACTTTCCTAATCCTTAAGTTATTTAGCTGCTCATATTGCATTGCTCATGCTCAATTGATATTGGACCCATTTTCTTAAGCATGAACAAAAACAAGTAGCTAATGAGAGCTTTCTTTACCCTCATTCACCACCCAGCATTAATGATAGGGATAAGTATGGGAATGGTTGTTTTTCTGTCATCCTACATAAGTGCTACATAAGTAATACTTATTTGTCTCTATTCCATCTGTATTTTCTCTCTGTTAGAGAATGCTGATGCAAAGTAGCATTTTGTATGACTTGCTGTGTATGTCTTGACAGTTACTTGGATAATCATATTAGCTATTCATCCCCCTGCTAATAGGCAAGGAAATGGAAAAGGTTATACATGTATTCTTTCTTCTAATTTGGCACCTTATGTTTTAGAACACAAATTGACAGAAAATAATGGCTTTTAATTACTAAATTGAAATGACTTACTTCTGCAAAAGGACTCAGTGTGCTTTTTAGTGATATTATGGATCATTTTCCTCTTGTGAAGCTCTTTTTCCCCCCCTTTTTTATTATAATGACCCATAGAGAATTTATCATCTTGAATCTGTTTAATTGTCCTGCCCTTCAAACATCATTTTTCCAGGTGATTTGTTAACAGGTTAATGTCTATTCCTTTCTTTCTATGTGGGTTCTTGTTCAGTTTGTTTTGTTTATTCTCACTAGAGGATAAGCCCATTGATTTTGAGAGAGGGAAGGGGAAGGAGAGAGAGGGAGAGAAACATCAACACGATAGATCAATTACCTCTCATAGGTGCCAGACCAGGGACCAAACATACAACCTAGGTATGTGCTCTGACCGAGATTCAAACCTGTGACCTTTCAGTTTTATGGGATGACGTTCCAACCAAGTGAGCCACACTGGCTGGTGCTGAGTTCCTGTTTTAATATTGAAATGATTTTTTTCTTTTTCTGAAAAGGAGGAGGTGGAAAAATATAATTTAAAAAAATTTTAAGCTAGGAACCTTTTTGCAGCATAGCCATTTCTAGATAAATTTGCCTGTAGCTTACATCTGCATGGTATTTCTGTGACTAAAGACTGACTTCTTATGGTAACATGAAAATAATTCAGAAAGTGCTACCCAGGCCAAAGTCTGACCCATTGTCAGACTTTGTCAGTGTTCATGTACTTGCTATCTACAGCTTCAGGAAGAGTTAAAAGATGCCACTCCCCAAACAATAATAACCTTTTAGATTTTCTTTTTGTTAGGTGGAGCGGCCTCCATCTCCATTCTCCATGGCCCCACAAGCTTCCCTTCCCCCAGTGCCACCACGTCTTGACCTTCTGCAGCAACGGGGGTCTATCCCTTCAAGTGCTTCTGGTGTTGGAACTGCTTCTAAGGTAAAACATTATCTGTTTGTACAGTTTTCTTATTCTTTCTTGTGGGATAGTGGGCTTTTGATTAAATGTGCTTCCACTCTGTTTCTGCAGGCTGCTTCTGGCTCCCTTCATAAGGACAAGCCGTTACCAGTACCTCCCACACTTAGAGACCTTCCACCACCACCCCCTCCAGACCGGCCTTATTCTGTTGGAGCTGAAACCAGGCCTCAGAGACGCCCTTTGCCTTGTACACCAGGCGACTGTCCATCCAGGGACAAATTGCCCCCTGTCCCCTATAGTCGGTTTGGGGAATCATGGCTTCCTAGGCCAATCCCCAGAGTGCCAGTAGTTATCCCAAACCTTAGCGATCCCTGGACAGGGAGAGAATTAACCAACCGGCACTCACTTCCATTTTCATTGCCCTCACAAATGGAACCCAGAACAGATGTGCCTAAGCTCGGGAGCACATTCAGTCTGGATCCTTCCATGGTGAGTCCTGGTTTTGAAATTATTTAGCCTATCAACAAATATTTGTGGATAACATTTAATGGATTAACATTTTGTGATAGGTCTTATATAGAATTCAAAGATAATATAACATAGTCCCTACACTGAAGAAATGTATATTTTTATAGAGCAGTTAAGGCATGTTTGTAACAACAGTGAGTGTGTGTGTGTGTGTGTGTGTGTGTGTGTAGTATAAATAAAAACAGTTAAGTTTTAGAGAAAGGAAAAACTATTGCTAGATAAAGCAAGCTTTGAGGGCTTAATGGAAAGAGTGACATCTAAATTTGAAGTATGCTTGCCCTGGCTGGTGGCACAGTAGATAAGGCACCAGCCTTTGAACCCAAAGGTTGCTGGTTCGGTTCCCCAGGCAGGGCGCATAACTAGGTTGCAAGCCAGGTCCCCAACCAGGTCCGTAGCTGGAGGCAGATGAAAGGCAACCATACATTGATGTCTGTCTCCCTCTCTGCCTCTAAAAATAATAAAATCTTTTAAAAATAAATAAGAAGTATTCTTTCCAAAACATATACAGCTTTAAGCTAGATCAGAACTACAGTGACAGAAATGCTTAAGGTATATTGTAAAGTAAGAAGTAGTTTGAGTAGAGTGGAAATTTGTGAATGAAAGTAGGAAAAGGGGCCAGATTAGAGAGCCTTGCATATCCCCTCCCAAAAGAATTTGGTAGGAAATGAGGAGCATTTGAAAGATTTAAATTAGTGGAGTGATGTGACCAAAATGATTATTTAAAGAGATGATTCCAATAAGGTGCCGGTCTGTGAACCCAAAGGTTGCAGGTTCGATTCCCCAGCCAGGGCACATAACCAGGTTGCAAACCAGGTCTCCAGTCAGGTCTGTGGCTGGAGGCAGGTGAAACACAACCATACATTGATGTCTCTCTCCCTCTCTGCCTCTCTCCCTTCCCCTCTTTCTAAAAATAATGAAATAAAATCTTTAAAAAAATTTTTTTTAAAGAGATGATTCCAATAGTAGTATATAGAATGGATTGATAAGAGAATAGATTGAAAAATAACAGGCTAAGAATCCATTGTGTAAATATGAGATAAGGGGTTCAGAACTGGGAATGGGAGAGGTATGTTCTTATTTTTGTTGGTTCAATTATACACTTAACAAAATTATTGTCCTCACAAAGTTTACATTCTAGTGAAGGAAAGGCAGGAAATAAACTAAGTTAATAAACATCTAAGGTTTGGACACAGATGAGTGCTGTGGGAAAAAAATAGCACCAAATAGGGGTATCGGGACAGCTGAGCAAAGACCTGGAGCAGTGGGGAGAGTGAGCCATGCCAATTCTGGGGGAATACCATTCCATGATGAAGGGAAAAACAAGCGAGTTTGGGAGAGTCTGTTGAGGAATAACAACAAGGTTTAATGTAGTTGGTGCTAAGGTAGCAGAAATAGGAATAGTTGTCTATGAACAGGCAGGGGCAGCCTGACTAGGTAGAGCCTTGAGAGGGTGAGAAACATACCAAGTATGGTTTTGAATCTGGCTAACTAGAGACATGTTGCATTTGAGACAAACTATTGAAATAAGAAATAGCCAATTAGTAGTTGTAAATCTAAGAAAGAGATGTAATTGGAAGGGCAAAGTGGAGGAATGCTATGGCTAGTAACCTGAATATTCCTTGGTTGCAAGAAAGCTGTAACTTGGATTTAAGTGGTGGTCTGGGTCTTTCTTATTGTTCTTGTTATTTTCTTTCCTTTTTAAAGATTTTATTTATTTTTAGAGAGAATGTAAGGAAGAGAGAAAGAGGGAGGGAAACATCGATGTGCGAGAGATTCATTGATTAGCTGCCTCTTAAATGCCCCCAACTGGGGACCTGGCCTGCTATTCAGGCATGTGCCCTGCCTGGGAATTGAACCAATGACCTTTGGGATTGCTGGCTGGCACTCAGTCCACTAAGCCACACCAGCCAAGGTGCTTGTTATTTTCAGTAGGTTAACTAAGTAAGAGTAGATATGTAACTTTATTAAGAAGGCCCTTTTTCAACACTTTTCTTCCCAGAATATGAATAGCAGCCCATTAGTAGGTCCAGAGTGTGAGCACCCCAAAATCAAACCATCTGCATCTGCCAATGCCATTTATTCCTTGGCTGCCAGGTAAGTTTTCTAAAGCTGTATTTCATACAGTGGAGTTGGTACTTTTAAACAGTTTACCTGTAGAAAACTAAAACCCAGAGGTTTTTATAAAGAAGAAAATAAAAATTGATTTGTATTTGCATAAGGTAAAAAGTATCCTATTTTATGTTTTGGACTATTTCTTTTACATTTATCATCTTATTTATAAGTGTACAACTTAGTGTTATGAATTAAATACTTCACATAATGCAACTATCACCACCATCCATCTCCATAACTCTTTTCATTTTGTAAAACTCTATACCTATTAAACAGTAACTCCTCATTTCCCCTCCCCCAGCCCTTGACAAGCACCATTACACTTTCTTTGTGATTTTGACTACTCTGAATACCCCATATAAATAGAATCACGTAGCATTTATCTTTTTGCAGCTGGCTTATTTCACTCAGCAAAATGTCCTCAAGATTCATCATGTAGCATATTGAAGAACTTCCTTTTAAAAGCTGAATAATATTCCATTGTATGTATGTGCCACACTTTACTTATCCATCATCAGTTGGATACTTGGGTTGCTACCATGTTTTAATTATTGTAAATGATGCTGCTATGAATATGGGTGAGCAAATATCTTTTTAAGACCCTGCTTTCAGTTCTTTTAGGTGTATAACCAGAAGTTGAATTGCTGGATCATATGGTAATTCTATTTTTAGCTTTTTAAGGCATACTATTTTTCACAGCATCTGTACTATTTTATATCCCTGCCAATGGTACACAAAGGTTTCCATTTCTCCACATTTCCACCAACACTTGTTATCTTCTGTTGTTTTTTAATTTTTTTTTTTAATAGTAGCCATCCTAGGGAGTGTGTGAAATGGTATCTCATTGTAGATTTGTTTTGCATTTCTCTTAATGATGTTGAGCATCTTTTCATGTGCTTATTCGCCATTCACATATCTCCTTTGAAGAAATGTTTATTTAAGGCGTTTGCCCATTTTTAAATCAGATCATTTGTGTTAAATTTTAGATGTTCTCTTCATATCCTGGTTGTTAATCCCTTATCAAATATATGATTTGCAAAATATTTTCTCCTATGGATTGCCATTTTATTGTATTTTTTATTTTTTTAAGATTTTTTTATTCATTATTTTTAGAGAGAAGGGCAGGGAGGGAGGAAGAAAGGGAGAGAAACATCAATGTATGGTTTCCTTTCACCTGCCTCCAGCTACGGACCTGGCTAGAGACCTGACTTTGCAACCTGGTTTTGTGCCTTGACCTTTGGGTTTGCAGGTTGGCACCAAACTACTGAGCCACCAGCCACGGCTTATTTTTATTTTATTTCCTCAGCTAAGGAAAATTTTTTTCATTGCTTTCAGAAAAAGAGAGAGGGCCCTGGCTGGTGGCACAGTAGATAAGGTGCCAGCTTGCAAACCCAAAGATCGCTGGTTCATTTCCCAGCCAGGGCAACATAACCAGGTTGCAAGCCAGGTCTCCAGCCAGGTCCATAGCTGGAGGCAGGTGAAAGGCAGCCGTACATTGATGTTTCTCACCCTCTCTGTCTCTCTCCCTTTCTCTCTCTCTGAAAAATAATAAATAAAATCTTAATAAAATTAAAATTAAAAAAAAAGAAAGAGAGAGAGAATTATCAATCAGTTGCCTCCCATATGCTCCCCAATCAGGGATCAAACCCACAACCTTTTGGTTTATGGGACAATGCTCCAACCAACTGAGTCACACCAGCCAGGGCTATGGGTTGCCATTTTAGTGTTGATGGACAGAATTTTAAAATTTTTGTTAAGTCCAATTTTCTGTTGTTTCTTTAGTTATCTATGCCTTTGGTGTCATTTCCCAGAAATTGTTACTAAATCCAGTGTCAAGTAGCTTTTATCCTATGTTTTCTTCTAAGAGTTTTATTTTAGATATATTCTTTTGGTGATTGTACTGATTTTATTATTTTTACTAAGCCATTTTATCTTCCCCATGCTCAATGCAAAGAAATAAAAGAAATAAAAGATATACGAAAAAGATACATCATCATTATTATTCATAATAAAAAGGATCTGCTTCTAATAGAACAACAATAAAATTTTAAAAAAAGGATCTGCTTCATTCTGCAGGCCTGGCAGAATGTACAAGAGGGAACACTGCATGGTTCAAGTAGATCAAAATAACGTTTTGATTCTGACCCACCAGATAGAATCTCATGCAGATTTGGTGACTGGACTAAACTCCATGGGAGCTGTAAGAGACTGAACCCTTTCTGTGGTATCTCCAGATCTTAGGAAATAAGACCTATACAAGAAAAGATAGCACTCAGTCTGTCCATAAATTCTATCCATAGATTCTTTCTTGAGTACATGGATACAAATACTGTTATGGTCTCAAGATTGCTAGATTGATATTGTATCTGTTATATTGAAGATAAGGTAGACATCAAAACCGCTGTCAGATTAAGAAACTTCTACAACTTGTCTCAGTTCTTCAAATAATGGAGCCAGTTCCTTTTCGAGGCTGACAATTAGTCCTGTATTGGCATTGCTGCTGGCTAGGAAACTCATCATCAAAGGTAAACAATTAAATTGAACCACCTGGTAGATATTATAATAACAGATGCAGATGATACTTTTATTTTTTGGAAGTCCCAGTTTGCTTCCTTGGTCTGTTGAAAGGGCAAATGTAGGTAAGAAACCCGGTCTCAAAGCATGCTATGGAACCTTATCATTGGCCACTTGAATAACAAGCACCCCATCTCTATTGGACACAACAATAACATGGAGCCCTTCAATACTTGGTAACTTTTTATACAGGAATCTCTTCAGGTCATCCACCATGGTGAGCTCCTTTCTCCGTCAGGTTCAAGAGCCATGCCCAGCTTTCTGGGCAACCTGGTTCTCAGTACAGCAGTGTTCATGGCTGTCTGCTGTTACTTTAGGGACAACTTCAAAGACAGGTTCCTCAGAGAACAGCAGTCACATGATTTGTGACATATTTTAGAATTAAATTTTAGGTCTTACATTTAGGCCCTTGATTCATTTGGAGTTAACTTCGGTATGTAGTAAGGTTCCAACTTCACTCTTGCATGTGGATATCTAGTTTTCCCAGCACCTTTTGTTGAAAAGACTGTCCTTTCTTCATTGAGTAGTCTTAGCACCTTTAACAAAAATCCTTTGACTACATAGGAGAGGGTTTATTTCTAGGTTTTCTGTTCTGTTCCATTGGTCTACATGTCAGTCTTAATGCCAGTAAACTTTTTTTTTCCTAGTTACAGTTAGGTGGTTGATTTAAGATTGTTCCTGGTTTATGTGTGCTTTCCTGTTTTGTTTTGTTTTTTAATTTTATTGTTGTTGTATTACATCCATCCCCTTTTTGCTCCCCTCTGTCCCCCTCCCCTCTTTTTTTTTAATGTAAGCATTTACAACTAAATTCCCCTTAACATTACTTTCACTGCATTCTTTGTTTTGACATGTTGTTTGCACTTGCCTGTAAGTATTTTCAAATTTCCCTTATAATTAATTCTTGTTTAATTTCCACAATTTTGTGAGTTTTCAGTTTTAATTTTGTTATTGATTTCTAACTTCAGTTATGGTCAGAGAATATACTTTGTATGATATCTGTCTTTCTAAATTTATTGGAACTTATATTGTGACCTAACATGTTGTCTGTCTAGAACATGTCCCATGTACACTGGAGAAGAATGATCCAAAATGAGAGTATTAGCATGTGTTTCTGGTGAGGATTCTCTTTTAACATTTGTTGAGATCTTTATTGACTAGTTTATGGTAAATTTTAGCAATATACATCACCTTCATATCATAAGAATATGTATCCTGCAGTTGTTGGGCATAGCATTGTATATACGTCAGTGAGGTCAGGTTAATTCCATTCAAATCTTCTATCTCCCTCCTAATTTTTTTTTTTTTTTTTCGCCCCGAAGACTCCCTCCTAATTTTTTTAACCTACATGTTCTGTCAGATAAGAGGAGTGTGTTAAATTCTCCCCCAAAACTATGGGTTTCTCTTTCTTCCTATCAGTTCTATCCATTTGTATTGTGTATGTATTTAGTTTATGTAATTAGTGTACATAGTGATTTAGAATTATTGGTACTAAATACTTGTCTTTATTATCCAATTTATTTCTAGTTCTACTTCTTACCTCCATTAAGTGGTTGGTCTTATATTAAAATGGCTACATCAGCTCCCTTTTAGTTGGTGTTTGCATGATCCATCACTCAGTTTTTCTGTTCTTATATTTAAGGTATATTTCTTGTAAAAAGCATATAAGTTTTTTTTTTTACCCTAAATCTATCTAGCATTCTTTGTTTTGTTTTGTTTTTATTTAATTTTATTGTTGTTGTATTATATCCATCCCCTTTTTGCTCCCTTCTGTCCCCCTCCCCACCCACCCATTCCCCACAAAGTCATTCCCACCTGTTGTCCATGTCCATGGTTTCTTTATACTAGGTTCTTGTCTAAGCTGCTCCCCTTCCCTCCCTTTTCCTCCCCTCTCCCCCCAATCCCCTTCCCTCTGACTGGAGGCCTATTCACTGTATTCATATATTTGGTTTTGTTTTGCTTGCTGTTAGTTTTGTTCATTATTGTCCTGTAATGGGTGAGATCATATGGTATTTGTCCTTCACTGACTGACTTATTTCACTAAGCATAATACTCTCCAGTTCCATCCATGTTGTTGCAAAGGGTAGGAGTTCCTTCTTTCTTTCTGCTGTATTCCATTGTGTAAATATACCAAAGTTTTTTGATCCAATCATCCACTGATGGGCACTTAGGCTGCTTCCAGCACTTGGCTATTGTAAATAGTGCTGCTATGAACATAGGTGTACGTAGGTTCTTATGAATTGGTGTTTCAGGATTCTTTGGGTATAGTCCCGGTAGTGGAATTGCTGGATGAAAAGGCAGTTCCATTTCTAGTTTTGTGAAGAAACCCCATACTGTTTTCCACAGTGGCTGCACCAGCCTGCATTCCCACCAACAGTGCACAAGGGTTCCCTTTGCCCCGCATCCTCGCCAACACTTGTTGTTTGTTGATTTGTTGATGATTGCCTTTTTGGTCTTATAATAATTGGAATATTATATTTGTTTCTATCCTTTTCCCCATCTTTTCATTTTTCTACTTTTTTTAATATTTAAATTACAGTTGATACACTTTTTTTTTTAAATAGAAAGGATATTCTTTTGTTTTTGAAGATTTTATTTATTTTTAAAGGGAAGGGAAGGGAGGGAGATACAGAGGGAGAAAAACACCAATATGAGAGAGAAACATCCATCAGTTGCCTCTTGTATGTGCTCCGAATAGGGATGGATTGTGCAACCCAGGCATGTACCTGGACCAGAAATCATTTGGTTTGCTGGACAGTGTTCAGTGACAGTGTTCAATGAACTGAGCCACACCAGTCAGGGCAACATACATTATTATATTAGTTTCAGGTGTAGACCCCAGTGATTAGACATTATGTAACTTACTAAGTGATCATTCTAATAAATAGCACTCCCACCTGACACTACACATAGTTACTAGAATATTATTGATTATATTCCCTATGCAATATTTTATATCCCCATGACCATTTTGTAACAACTAATTTGTACTTCTTAATCCTTTCACCTTTTTAACCCATTCCCCTAAAGCTCCTTCCATCTGGCAACTGTCAAAATGTTCTCCATATCTATGAGTCCGTTTCTGTTCTGCTTGTTGGTTTATTTTGTTTTTTAGATTCAATTGTTGATTGGTATTAATTGCCATTTTATTCATACTTTTTATCTTTTTTTTTTTTTTTAAGATTTTATTCATTATTTTTAGAGAGAGAAGGGCAGGGAGGGAGGAAGAAAGGGAGAGAAACATTCGTGTATGATTGCCTTTCACCTGCCTCCCGCTGGAGACCTGGCTTACAACCTGGCTTACAACCTGGTTGTGTGCCCTGACTGAGAATCGAACCAGCAACCTTTGGGTTCACAAACATGCCTATCCACTGAGCCACAAGCCAGGGCCTTTTTTTTTTTTTTTTTTTTTCCTGTCTTAAAGAAGATGGTTTAACATCTCATATAATATGAATTTGGTGGTAATGAACACCTTTAGCTTTTTCATGTCTGGGAAGCTCTTAATATGTCCTTTGATTCTAAATGATAGCTATGCTTGGTAGAGTAATCTCGATTGTAGGTGCTTGCTTTTCTTACCTTGGTATATTTATTGCCAATCCCTCTTGCCTGCAGTTTCAGTTGAGAAATCAGCTGACAGTCTTAGAGGAATTCACCTCTAGGTAACTGCTTTACTTTTGCTGCTTTTAGAATTCTCTCTTTGTCTTTAACCTTTGACACTTTAATTATAATTTCTCTTGGTGGGAACCTCTTTGTCTTCATCTTGCTTGAGATTTTGAGCTTGCTGGACTTGTATGTCTGTGTTCTTCACCAAGTTAGGGAAGTTTTGTGTTATTAGTTTTTCAAATAGGTTTTCTATTTCTTGCTTTCTTCTTCTGGTGCCCACATGATGTGACTGTTGGTATGCTTGAAGTTGTCCCAGAGGCTCCTTACATTTTCCTCATTTTTTGTATTCCTTTTTCTTTTTGCTTCCTTATCTTAACCAATTTCTCTGATTTGATCCTCTACTTTATCTACTCTTCTATTGATTCCCTGTAATATATTCTTCATTTTAGTTAATAGTCTTCACTTCTTACTGGTTGCTTTTTGTTTGCTAGTTCCACTTCTGTTTCCTACCTCTTTGTTGAAGTTCTCACTAAGTTCATCTACTCTTTCCCTAGGTTCATTGAGCATCCTTATAACCAATATTTTGACTCTATATCTAGTAGGTTTCTTGTCTCCATCTTGTTTAGTTCTTTTTCTGGAGTTTTGTTGTATTCTTTTATTTGGGTCTTATTTTAGCAGCCTTCCTGTGTTTGTTTCTATGGATTATGTAGAGCTGTTACATCTTTCAGGCTCAGTAGAGCCTTATATAGTAGGTGTTCTGTAGGGTCCAGTGGCCCATCCTCCCCAATCACCCAAGCTGGGCACTCGAGGTGCACCCAGTGTGAACTGTGTACATTTTCCTATTGTTGTTGAGCCTTGATTGCTGTTGGCACACCAGTGGAAGGGATTTACTTCTAGGCTGATCAGCTGCAAGGACTGGTTGTGACTGCAAACCTATGACCACCAACCTTCAGCCATCGTGAAGGATCAGCAATGCAGGGGCCCACCCCACAAAGCAGGATTTAAGTACTTCAGTAGGGCTGTTGGTGCCTGCTGCGTCCACCCCTTAAGTGTGTTGCTTGTGGAGATGTTTGGGTGGTGGTACTTCAGTGTGGTCTGAAGCTCTTCACTGGGTGTGCTGGCCTGGGCCTCCAGGGAGGCATAAGCCAAGGCCGGCTGCTGCCTGCATTCTGCCTGGGGCCATTAGCGAGAGGCCCAGGGCACACTGAGGCCAAATGCTGCTGCTTTGAGAAATTTTAGGAAAACCTGAAGCATGAGCCAAGACAGGGTTTTTGTACGAAAAAGCCACTGGAAACAGCTTGGGTGAGCCTGAAAGTTGGGTAGGGTGAGGCTTTAGGGAATCACTGGGTAGGGGGTAACAGTAACAGTGTTAGCCAGGTTTATAGAGACTCGGCAATGGCACCACCTGCCAGCTTGGGAGTGGAGAAGGTGGTGTAGGGGCCCAGAAAAGCAACAATGGCCGCTGCCAGCACTCAGTTTGCCAGAAAGCTCTCTGTCATGCTCTCACCCTATACCAGATAGTTCACTTCCTCTCCACATATCTTGGAGTTACTTTCAAGTTGCTGCCTCAGGCTGGAGCTCAGAAGGAGTGAATTGGAGAAGTCTCTCCCCAGGTCCTTTAAGAGGAACTGCTTAGGACTCAAGCCTCCCTCTCCCTCAACCTCAATCCCTGCTTGTTTTCCATCCAGAAGTTATGGGAACTTTTCTTCCCAGCACTGGAACCGTGGGCTCAGGGGTGCTTGGTGTGGGGCTCAGACCTCTCATTCATCTGGAGGGAACCTCCACACCTAAGATATCCTCCTGATTTTTATGGGCCACATGTGTGTATGGGACCAGCTTGTTCTACCCCTCCTAGCAGTCTCAATGTGGCTTCCTTATATACTTAATTGTGGGACTTCCATTTAGCCATTTTTCAGGCAGTTCTGAATGATGGATGTTCTGTAGTTTAGTTGAAATTTTGATGTGGTTGTGGGAGGATGTGAGTACCGCATTTACCTACACTGCCATCTTGACTGGAAGCCATTTTTCTACTTTCTTTAATTATTTCTATGATACCATTTTGTCCCTTCAGTTATTCCTTTAATAGTTATCTTGGTGATTCCTTCGTGCACCCTTAACTATAAATGAGAGTCTACCTTGAGTCAGTGCTTCTTAACACTTTCTGGACATTTAAATTTCCAAATATTTATTATCTTATACTCCTTAGCTTTGCCATGCTTCCATCTGGAATCTTTTCCTCCTGCCCAAAGACCTTTCTGTAGAGAGACAGAGAGGATGTTCAGGTGTGGGTATGGGTGAGGATAGGTGTCTTCCATCAGTGATTTTGTTTGGTGGAAAATACCTTTTGTTTGCTGGAAAACAGCTATTTATTTATTTATTTAAAGATTTTATTTATTATTTCCAGAGAGAGAAGAAGGGAGAGAGGCAGAGAGGGAGAGAAACATTAATGTATGGTTGCCTTTTACCTGCCTCCAGCCACAGACCTGGCTTGCAACCTGGTTATGTGCCCTGGCTAGGGAATCTAACGAAAATAGCTTTTATTTTGCTTTTCCTTAAAAGATATTTTCACTGAGTGTAGTATTGAACTAAAGTTATTTTCTTTTAGCACTTTAAAAATAACATTATATTGCCTCTGGCTTCCATTGTTTCTGTTGAGAAATTAGCTTCCAGGCTTATATTTTTTCTTTTAAAGGTAATACTTCTTTTCTGGACCTCTTTCTCTTTGGATCCCAACAGTTGTACTATAATTTGTTCCTATGTAGTTTCCTTTAATTTGTCCTTCTTAAGGTTGGCAGACTATATTGATTTTGTGGTTTCATGTTTTGAATGTTTTGGATAATTCTAGGCCACATTTTCTTAAAATAAACTGAATAGTGTAGTCTTTCTCTTCTTCTACTGTGACTCCAGTTACTTTAATGTTGGACCTCTCACCATTACTAATATAGCTGTTATGATCGTTTCTGTGTTTTCCATTTTTCCTTTCTTTCATCTAAATGGTCCCTGCTATATTCAGATTTCTTGATCTTCTCTTTTGCAGTTTCTAATCTGCCGTAAATCCATCTATTGTATTTGTTTTTTCAGATACTGTGTTTTTAGGTTCTAGAATTTCCATGTGACTTTCAAAAATTTATTAATTTTAGTTTCTAATAAAGTTCCCCATTCTTCTTTTTTATTGAGCATATAATTATTTTAAATGCTGTATCTGTTAACTCCAACTTTGTCTCTCTAGCTTGGCAAGATAATCAAAGTATCTGTTCAGCTCAGTTGCTACTTTCTGCATGGTTTATCAGACACTAACTCCATATAAAGTGGCAATAACTTTGTATTTCCTTATTTCACACGCTTCTTATTAACTTTGCAAAACTATATTTCTAAGGTTATGATTTAACATCATTGTTTCAGTTATAAAGCATTAAATTTTGAGAGCAACCGTCATATCGAAGGAATACGACGATATTAGAGCAACCATAATTCTGGACCACGTGCAGGGCAAACTGCTAAGGAAATGGCAGATTTCAATAACATCTCTTTACCTACAGTTGACAACGTGAAGAAGGTGTGTGAGGCTGATCCTGATGTCACCACACTAACAAGGAAAATGCATAAGGTATGTAAGGATCTCCCAAGTCCAGATTTGTACACAGAATCCAGGAGATCATCAGTGAAGATCCAGGAAAGTCAATGTGCTCTATAGCAAGAGAACTGCAGATGTTGGATGCAACAGTTAGCAAGATTATTGCTGAAAATATCAAATACAGATTGTATGTTCTTAGAAGAGGCCAGTTTATGACACAGCAGACAAAGGAAAGGTGCTTTGAAAAAGCAAGGAAACTGTTAACAAAATGGAAAAATCCTGAAGAAAAAAACCCTCTGATTTTCTTCTCCAATGAAAAGAATTCTCAACAGGACCAAATAGTCAACAGAAGAAACAACAAGCGACTCTGTGAGAATCTTAATGAAGTCCTAATTGTCATGAAAACTAAATTTCCTGCTACAGTGATGGTGTTAGGTATTGTCAGCAGTGAAGGAGATAACATGACCCCACATTTTTTTCCACAAGGCTTGAAGGTGACTGCTGATGTTTACCTTGACATTTTGAGAGAAGTAGTTGTACCATGGATGAAGCAAGTCGCAAATGAACATCATTTTATTTTCCAACAAAATGGTGCACCAACACATAACAACAAGATGCAAAAATGTCTCGGTGTCAGTGTTCCTGAATCTGGTCAAAGGAAATCTGGCTTCTTAGTTCACCAGATGCAAATCCTTTAAACTATTATGTATGGAGTATTTGTGAGAGAGAAGTTAATATACAACCTCATACCAATAAAGAGGTTGTTAAAGCTAAGATTGAAAACATGATGATGTCCATGAATAAAGAAAAACTTAATGAAAGCATGCTTAAGATTCCGAAGTCAAATCGAGTCTTAATTATTGCAGCAAATGGAGATTTTTTTAAACAATTAAACAATAATAACTATGTTTATGTATTTACATATAAGAATAAATTTATTTCAAAATTAAACACTTTTGTTATATGTTGTTTATTACACTAAAATTTTGCCAATGTATCACATGCACCCTGTGTACACAGTTTAGGGATTAGCAGTAACTTTAAGGAAAATTGTTTGTGGAATTTAAACCTAATTCTCTGCTATTCCTTTCTCCAGGATTTTTGGCCCCTTAAGAATTGGCCATTATGATACCCCGAAATTCCCAGCTTGTTGAAACTACCTTGAAACCCCAAGTTTAGAGCTGCTAATATGGGACTTACATCAGAACATTCTCCTCCTCCCTGGAGTCTTGGCCAGCCTCTAGGTCTGGCTGCCTGCTTTTGCTCTACAGGCCTGCAGTCCTCCTGCTTTTTCAGTGGCTGCTCCAGATGTGTGATTGAATGGTGCTTGTTACTTGGCCATGACTGTGAACATGTAACATGTGTATATGTTTTAGAGCAAGATATGATGTAATAGTTGCTTCTTATTTAAACTTAGTATTATGTCTTGGGCATTTCTTCCTATCATTTAAAAAGTCCTTCAAAATCCATACTTTTCAGTGATTATGTACAGAATGTGACTGTAGCATCACACATTTTAATTAATCCTCTATTCTTGGGTATTTTTTTTAAAGCTTTTACTATAATAAATCTGTTTCAATGAACAGCTTTGTGCATAACTAGAGATGCAGCCAAGGTAGAGTTTCTGTGACAAAACATGGTCTGTGTTTTAAATTATGCATTGCCAAAATGCTTAATAAGAAGGAGGGGCAGGCACGAGGTGGTAGCACAGGGGATAGGCACCAGCCTGCGAACCCAAAGGTGCTGGTTTCAATCCCCAGCCAGGGTACATAACCAGGTTGCAAGCCAGGTCTCCAGCCAGGTCCATAGCTGGAAGCAGGTGAAAGGCAACCATACATTGATGTCTCTCTCCCTCTCTGCCTATCTTCCCTTCCCCTCTCTCTAAAAATAATAAGTAAAATCTTTTTTTTTTAAATCTGAAGTGAAATTATAGGGGCCTGTCTTCGGTTTCATTAGCATTTAAACTTTTTATAATAAACAGCTATTGCTTTTATAACTAGGAAAAATAAACACCAAGTAAACAGACAAATCCAGTCAGTGTTTCTTACAGAATATTTAGCATGTGCAAAACAAGCACAAAGAGGAAGGGAGCCAAACACTCATTGACTCATATTCCCAGAAGCAATTTTATTTCTTACATAGTTGTGTGTTTTTTTTAAAGGTTTGTTTGCTTTTGTTTCATCTTTGTCTAGTTTCAGAGGGTGGGGTGGCAGGATAAGTTTTGTTTCAAAAGCTTCTGGTAAAGCAGCCCAAGTGTCCATCAGGAGATGAGTGGATAAAACAACTATGAGACATTTACACAATGGAATACCACTCAGCTATAAAAAAGAAAATTTCACCCTTTGTGACAGCATGGATGGAACTTGGAGAACATTATATTAAAATAGTCAGAGACAAACACCATATGATTTTACTCATATGTGGGATCTAATGAACAAACTGAACTAACAAGCAAAATAGAGACAGACTCATAGAGAGCAGATTGACAGCCCAGGGGTGGGGAGTTAAGGGGTGGAGGACTGAGCAAAAAGGGAAAAGGACTCATGGACATGGACAACAGTGTGGTGATTGCAGGGGTGGATATAAGGGAGTTTTAAATGGTAATGGAAAAAATATAATTTTTTAATAAAAGTTTCTGGGCAAGAATTATGTATGAGTATTATGGCCAGAACCCTGAAGGCTGGGATTCAAAGATCTGAGACATAGTTCCAGAATTGATGCTAACTACCAAGGCACTTGATATCTTTTCATTTCCTCTTTTTTTTGTATAATATGAGTAGGAAACCTTCCTGTGCTATGAGATAGCTTTCAACAAGCTGTATATTTTTGAAACCATAGGTAGATTTTTAGAATTGAGATTTGTATACATTCCTAGCATATAGTCAGAAAGCCACCTGCTATTTTTTTTTGTTTCATGCCTAGTGAAAAGAAAAACCAGCATACTAGCTCTTGAACTGGTGTTCTTATTTGAGGACAAAGTCTAACTGGTATGAAGTACTATCCTGGTGTAATACAGCTCAAACCTAAATGCCTTACTTTGAGTCGGTTAAAAGTGAAAAGTAACTTCTTATGTTTTTAATAATTACCTATCTCAACCAGATGAAATAATAGTTTCCTTTGTGGCATCTGTTTTGCTCTGTCAAATTTAAATTGTGTTGAAGACAGTTCATACTTGAAGATTTTCCAGCTTGTTAATTCCTTTTCTATTTTTAAATTTTTTTTATCTTTCAGACCCCTTCCTGTGCCAAAGCTGCCACCTGGAGAGCAGTGTGAAAATGAAGAGGACACAGAGTATATGACTCCCACCTCTAGGCCTCTAGGACTTCAAAAGCCAGAGGTGAAACAGCCTTTAGAGACACGCCAGAGTTTACGGTGGGTTTGCAACAATCCTGTTTTGGAATTAAGCTGACACCATTCACTATCTTGGCTTGCTACTTTCACATAGCCACAATAAAGCAGAAAGATGTATTACTCAAGAGTGAATTTTACGTTTCAGAGTGATGCTGGCAAAAGAATGTTCTCTTGATAAAATCAGGGTCTTGATTAGTAGAGTATGGATGAATCTTAAAAAGTTTGCAGATAACAGAGTTCTATTTCTGAAGATCATTGTGCTACTTTCCTTCTGGTTCAGAGCATGTGATTGCGACCAGCAGATTGATAGCTGTACATATGAAGCAATGTATAATATTCAGTCCCAGGTGGCACCACCTGTCACGGAGAGCGGCATCTTTGGTGAGTAACTAGCTATTCTGCCATAGGAGTGAGCCTATAATATTTGGCCAGTGAGATTGCTTGATTTACCCAGAAAGTTCTTTTAAGTAATTTTATTTGCAAAATATTTTTGAGTCATGGGCGGTAAAACTTCTTCCTCTCTTTTATTTTTTGTTCACACCACTAGTTTCTTTTGTACTTTTTCATCCTTCCAGGGCCTAGAGACACTTGTGTTAAATGGCCTGGACTTGCAATGCTGGCAGCTGTCTTTCATTCCCATTGTTTTTAGCATTAATGAAATTCTTTTGCATGTGAGTGGTAAATGCTCAGTTCCCATATTGATGAGCTTACCAAGTTGAAAGTTTAAGGAGGTAGCATACACAGGGCCCTCCAAAGTGAAATGCAAATAATATGTTGAATGAATGCTATAAAGTGGCACTTAAGTAGCTTAATCCTATCAAGAGTAGCTTTTGACATGTTCAGAAAGGTAGAAATGCAGAATTGGTGTAGATTTTATTCTCTCTCTTTTATCTCCACACTTAGGGTCTCACATGGTGTTTGGCCCACAGTAAACAGTTGGCAATGTTTGACTCTGCCAATACATGCATGAGTAAAAGGATGCCCTTATATAGAAATGTGTTAGAAGATGAAGTATGCTAGAAGAAGGTAACTGCACAAATTTTGCTCTAGGTGAAGGTAATTTGGCTGCAGGGCATGCTGGCATTGGCCCTGAAGAATCAGAAAATGAAGATGATGGGTATGATGTCCCTAAGCCACCTGTGCCAGCAGTGCTGGCCCGCCGTACTCTCTCAGATATCTCTAATGCCAGCTCCTCCTTCGGCTGGTTGTCTCTGGAAGGTGGGTTTGTATTGAATTGTTGTATGGCTCCTAATTTATACTGAAATGGTGACAGTAAATCAATAGCTGGAAGTAGTAGACTAAAAAATATGTCTAAATGGGAGGAAAGTGGATCCTGTGCCCCAAATTAAGAACTTAAACTGTAGTCAGACTCTTTTAAGATTCTGCCAGACTTAGAAATGAGGTTGTTCCATAAATCATGGTTCCTTCTGTGCAGGGGGTAGGAAGGATTTCTGTGCATTATGACATGGCTATTAAGCTTGGTGGTTCAGATCAAACATTCCTGACTTATGGGCTCAATTTCATTGGAAAGGAGGTGTGTGGGCTTTGAGAAGCACACTGAATGGCATGGAGCCAGCCCACATTCAGGTCTTGACTCTCAAAGGCCATTTTTCTTGCACTTGTGACTGCCTGCCAGAGCAGCTGCCAAAATTGCTGTCACTTTGACAGCTGGTGAAAAAGATATTCAGTATCCATTTTCTGAAACAGACAGTGATCTCCACCCACCCAAACTTGTTCAGTGCTTCACTGCAAATTATGCAGTGAATAATAGAAAATACTGTTTTTCTATTTTGTTATTTGGAAAAGGAGAATTTCAGTGTCCTTTCTGTCCCTCTCAGGAAATTTTAAAAAATAATCCAGGCAGTGATGTATATGAAAACTTGTTTCTAAGTGTAAAGCATGATGCAAATGCAGATGTTCTGTGCTTATGATAGCAGTGATTATTGTTAGCAGAACAGGTGCAGGCTATATTTAGAAGGTTGTTCCTGCTGTGAGAAGCAGGGGCTCAGGTACTAAAATCCTTGAACTTGTAAAACCCAGTTTAAAAAAAAAAATCTTAATGATTTGAGAGAGGAAGAGGGAAAGAGAAAAAGAGAAACATTGATTTGTTGTTCCATTTATTCATGCATTCATTGGTTGCATCTTGTATGTGCCCTAATGAGGGATTGAACCAGTAACCTTGGTGTATTGGGATCACTCTCTGACCAGCTGAGCTCCCCAACTAGGGCACTCAGCCTTTTGACTGCAGAATATATACTCCCAATTGACAGTAAGTCAGTAATGTCTTGATATTAGCTCATTGTTACCGTTGCCATTAAATGAAGATCCCATACCCACATACATACACATTTGCAAATATTTTCTTTAATGTTTCTTCTAGACTTCACTGAGAGTTCTCAAGTTCCTGAGAGGCCACCCAAGCCATTCCCTCGGAGAATCAACTCTGAACGAAAAGCCAGCAGCTCTCAGCAAAGTGGTGCTGCTGCTTCTGCCACCACCCCCTCACCACAGCTCTCCAGTGAGATTGAGAACCTCATGAGTCAGGGATACTCCTACCAGGACATTCAGAAAGCTTTGGTCATTGCTCACAACAACATTGAAATGGCCAAAAATATCCTCCGGGAATTTGTTTCTATTTCTTCTCCTGCCCATGTAGCAACCTAGCGCATCATCTCCCTGCTGCAGCTTCGGAGGACCAACAAACTGGGAGCTCTTCCTTGAGTAGCACCTAAAGGGCAGAATGTCTCTTTAGAGACTTCAAAGTGAATTTTAGCCTGGCCTGTGGGGTAGCACACCTGTGATTCTAAGATTGCAAAGCAGTGGAATGAAAATGGAGCAGCTAGTGTGTTTTATTATTTTATTTGTTTTAGGAGTATATTTGAAGTTGTCCTTCAGTCCCCAGTTAGAGTATGGATATTTTTTTGTTTTGTTTTGTTTGGTTTGGTTTGGTTTTAATGTTAGCCTACCTGGGGAGCAATACAGAAAGCAGTAAAAGGATATTGTGCTCTAAATTCTATTTGAGGACTTGAGACTTTCCTGAGTTTAAGAATGTGGTTGCGTGCATGTGTCTGTCTATGGTTATATGTGTTCTGTGATTATAAGATTAACCTGCTGTCTCTGTTAATCCCATGCAGGGAAAATTAGCACAAGAGGTTTAGAAAGGAATCTTTTTATAACTTCCATATACTGTGGTATTATACCCAATCCCAGCCTGTATTGCAACTTCAGCATTCCCCTGTGGCTTGGATTATCATATGTTATCATATGCACAAAGTCTTGTAATTTTCAAATACCTCCCTTCTGTCCTTTCCTCATCTCCTCTTTCCCCTCCTCCTTGGTGTCTCTCATTAGCAGTTAGCTTGCTATGACCAGCATTACCGAAGCCAAGCAACATATAGCATGTTCTTCAATTGTGTGTAATGGTGTTGGTTTGCTTGATAAGGTGGGAAAAAAGGTCCTGTTGCTGTATCATTCTAGTCATGTTTGATACTAGCAGCTAACACTAGTCACTCCAAAGCACTGTTTCTATAGGAACGTTGAATCTGTTAAAGTAAGATGTTTTAATTATCCTACCTACATAATGAGTGATTTGAGATAGAGGTCTTCAAATACATTCCATGCTCTCCCCAGGAAATAGTCTGTGGGAGTCAGTTGCCTTGGTACCAGATATGCCTGTGCCTGATGTAGGTCACGAGTGCTTCTACTTAATGGGAAAGGAAGAATATTGGCTTCTGGCATGGCTTTCTGGCCCAAATGCCAGGAATTTTCATTCATATGCTCTTTACCTTGTTGTCCATAAAATGCACAAAATAGACATTAAGACTTTATCTGCTTACTTTTTATTCCCAGTGAAATTTATGTGGGTATCTCCCCTTGAATATAAGCCAGGCTATATTTTCTGAAGTGTTTTTGTTTTTCTTTGCCCTTTAGGAATGGGGGTACCATCCATGGTAGCTCAGCATTTTACTACCCAACAACTTGGTTTTCACTTGTGCCTATGGCTTTGGGAATGTAGCACCTCTTTCCCCTTTCCTCTTCACCTTAGGTCCTGTATACCCTTTCATGACTGAGTTGCACACAGTAATTAGACATCACTTAGTATAATAACTAACTTGACTATATGTAGTCAGAGACAATGTGTGAACTGCCAGCCAATTGTGTAATTGCAGGTTCCTTAAGCAGATTCAGAGTCCAGCATGAGCACCATTAGTTTTTGTAAATACTGCTGAAGGGCCCCTCGAGTTCAGGTCATTCTCTGCCCAGAGTCTTTTGCCCTAACACGGTGTAACATTCTTCCTTAATAGAAGCAAGTCTGCTTTTTTATTAATCCATCCTCCTCAGACTCTAAATCATGCTTTTATCAGGAGATTCAGACAGAAATGACACTCTGGATCTCTCTCCTATTTTGTCATCTTTATAACTTTTTCTAACTCTTCTCTTGGCCTTTAACTATTCATACATCTTTTAATTTTATCCTCTTATCTCAGAATCATTTACATTTTCATGGTAGCAGTACAAGACTTGTTGATTTGCCATGGCTGCCCAGTTTCTCCTCTAAATGGTGGAGAATGACGCAGCCCACCGTCAGGTGTGGGGGTTCTGGACTGGAGTAGAGGGCAGAGGAGAGTGGCAGTGGATAGGAAATAGTAAGTTGACTTCTTAAAAGCCAGACTAATGTTTCATTTGTGGTAACATTTAGCTTTGTGTTGTATTGAGAAGAGGAAGGCTTAGACAGAGAACTAAAACAATGACTGCCAGTTCCATGCCTAACCATATGGGCATTTCCTTGTCTGTTGTTGCTGCCCACAGTTTGAGATCTGTTGGAGACCAAAGCTCTGATTCTGTATATCTTTTGCCTCTTCAAAGTGCATCCAGAATCTTCTTTAAAGATTATGTCCTTGCTCATATAGGCTAAGGGCAAGTTCATTCTTTCTTTCCCCAGTGGAATACTTGTGTGGCTTTTTGGGTCCTTCCTGAAATGGGGTGCCAGATCCTTGTGTTGAACATTACACCATTGACTGGAGTATTAGCTTGTCAGCTGTGTATCTGTAGGCACACAGAGTTTTAGGCCATTCTGTGAGGGTTTTTCTCTGTGAGTGCTCTGCAGGGGCATCCAGGTCCACGCCTAAAACTGCTAGGCAAACCTCAGGAAAGTTTTTATATGGTTTGTGTTTTGATGATATCCCTAAAACTTTGAATTTCTTAAATTTCTCTTTGACTAAGGCCCTAATAACTTGTTGCTCAAACTCCATTTTTATGGCAATTTTTAATTCTTTGGCTCTACTCTGAATTAAACTAAAATTGCCCTTTCACAGTCAGGTGTTATTTTGAGTTTTGCCATTTTTGGCAAACTCATCCCTTTTTCCCTTCCTATCAAAAATGCCAGAAATTATTCCTTCTCCATTAACTATCAGGTGGATAAGGTAAAATCACTTTGATATTTTCCTTTTTCTTAAATGCATTAAGCTATTCAATTCAACCCAATCTTCTGCCCGAGGTTGCTTTTACAGAGCCTCCTGCATTAACTGGGCAGCTGCTCTGCAGGACTCGAGTGACTGCCCTTCCTACTCCCAGTAAAGCATAGAGCTCTGAAAGTGGAAAAAACCTGCAGGCTCTCTGCTATACCTTCCTTTAGGTAAATAATAGATTTATTATCTATTATTTACCTAAATATATTTGCCCAGTTCTCACATTTATCTATTACTCTTTATGTAAATAGAGGTTGGTGGTTCTCTTTCACGGCCTTCTTTCCTCAGCCTCACACAAGGTGTTCTGCCATTCTTCGGATTTCTCTCTTTTATAGACTTTCAACACCAGGGCCCAGGATATATCATTTTGCTGTTTAGTGGATTTAAAAAAAAAAAAAAAAATTGAGAAGGGGGTGTTGCTATTCTTCATACTTGAAGTATTTATTTCTTATATAGAAAAGTAAAATGTATTTTATGGTCCAGGCAGCAGATTTACAAATGAATATTTATAAATTACTTACAAAGTAGGAAGCCAGCTGTATGTTCCCTTTAAGGCATTATTAACAAGGTCTAGACTTTTTTTCTTTTTTATTGAAATATAATGGCATAGTATATTAGTTTCAGGTATACAGTGTAACAATTCAGTATACACACTGCAAAATGATGGTAGCAGTAAGTTCCTAAGTTTAGTAAGCATCCATCACCATACAAAGTTACAAAAAAAATTTATTTTTCATGATGAGAGCTTTTAAGATTTACTCTCTTGGCAACATTCACATATGCACACATGCACCTTTTTTTTTTTGTGGGTGATAGCAATGGTGTTAATGCAGAATCTTCTCCTACCTCACATCACAAAAGTCAGAGTTACAGACCTTCCCAACTGCTTGGAAGTCTCTCTTCACCGTGTTTTTTCTGACTCTGTCCATGGAATAACAGTATGCTGACCATTGACCTGGCTGTTTACCAGTTTGTTTGTTCACTCAGCAGAAGTTTATGTGATTTACTATTTGCCAAAGTGTCATGTGTGTTCTCTCCTACCACCATGTGACAATTTACTGATGTTGGGGGATTGTACTGGGCTGCCCAGCACTTGCATTTGGCCCTAAAGTAGTCCTTCCAAGTAAGCTTGTACAGTTTTTATTCATGGCTCTTTCAGAGTTGTCCTGGCTAAAGTAGCTCAAGACTCCTGTTGCTCCCTGTTTTCTTCCTGTAGCCTTGATGATGTTCAGGATGCTCCTTGTTGTAAGTCTCATAGATACCCACCATTTCAATATATTTCCAGTGGAATCTTTGTGGTGGGTTGCAGGGTATGTTGACCGAGAGTCGCACAATAGAGCAGTTAAATGTTTAAGCAAAGCATCTGCCCACAGTTCCCTTCCCATCTAATAACTTCCTTCATCTTTTTTACTGGGCTTCTTGTGTCCCTGATCTCCCTTGATGCAAAGTTTCCTTATTAGCCTTCTGTGACCTGTTACCATCTCCCATTCTATTTGGAACTTGTTTTCCAGTCGTTCACCAACATTTACATCTAATCCTGTGTCTTAGAATGGCTGAATGAGAGGTGGATGGGCACTTATATTTGGGTCCTGATCTTCAACCAGTTGTTTGGTCTCCCTGGAGTTAGGCAGTAAAATAGACTGAACTAAGTCAGTTCTCAGAAATGTCAGCCTTGCCCTGGCTGTGTGGCTTAGTTAGTTGGAGCACCATCCTATACATCAAAAGGATATGGGTTCACCATCCCATGAGATCACCATGAATCAGATTCCCAGTGCCACTTGGTTCATAACCTCAAGAAAGTGTGTGTGATCACTGTAGCACATTGGTTGGGTATCTTCCCCTACAAGGCAGCCTTGCCACATGGGACAGCAGCAGTATGCTCCTTCAGGGGGCAGGCAGGTTCTCAGAAAGGGGGTACAGATGGATAGATACCCTAAAACCACTTTAGCAGTAAACTGCTATCATATTGCCTTTAGGGGAGTGAAAAGGCAGCTGTGGAACTGTGTCTGGGATATCAAGAAAATTCTTAGGGATAAATTAATTTAGGTTGCTATTTTCATTTGTTTCCTATTTTTCTTCTTTTTATGAGTCTTGATGTCTAAGATTTCTTATCTCGCTCTTTAGGACCTGTTTTGGAGCCAGTCTGCTCTTAGGGTGACGTTTCTTAGCCCTTATCCTAGCACGGTGTTTTTTTTTTTTTTTTTTTTGATCTTTTTACCCTTCTTTCATATTATTTAGAGAGCAGAGCCCAAATCCCACTGTAGTCACCCATGGACTTCTGGGTTCTCTTCAGGTTTCAGCATTGAAAACAGATTTATTCTATGGTCTGTGTCCCTCTGCACCCTCTTCCTCCTCACCCTCCATTTGGTCTTTCCAGTAGGAGGGGAGCTCCTCACCCAGTAATGTTCTTAGGCAGCCTCCCTAGGTACCTCAGAAACTGCTTTGCTGCAGCCAGTAAGAATGTGTAATAGTTAGGAGAGTTGTCAGGATATAAATTACATACAGATTCCAGTTTAGAATGGAATCTTTTTTTTTTTTTTTTTTTTTTTAAGATTTTATTATTTTTAGAGAGAGGGGAAGGGAGAGAATCAGAGAGGGAGAGAGACATCAATGTATGGTTGCCTCTCACCTGTCTCCAGCTATGGACCTGACTCGCAACCTGGTTGTGTTGCCCTGGCTGGGAATCGAACCAGGGACCTTTGAGTTCGCAGGCCGGCACCTTATCCACTATGCCACCAACCAGGGCGGAATCTATTTTTTTATATTTTACAGAGAGCTCTTTAGACAGGATGCCTTTGCCTTCCCTGTCCAATTGCTTTCCTTGTAGTCCTGTATTAAAAACCTTTATTTTAACTTTGAAACTGTGCTTCTGCTTGCCTGAATCTTTTGATCTTATTTAATCTCATCCTGTAATCTGTCCTGTGTTATTAAGGCATTTCATAATTAGAACTTTTAAGAACTTCTGGAGTTGTTAGATATCTATGGAAGTAACATAATAATCCAAAGATGTACATTGAGGCACATGGTGAAGGGTGGGTTATCAGACTTCACCTTTGATATTCTAGGTTAGGTTCCACCTGCAGTGTCATAGGGAACCTGGGTTGCTTTTGGAGAGGAGTACCATGCTTCTTGGTTCTGGAAAGCAGCACAAAGAGTAAGAAGTGGGGAAATAGGCATATGCAGGTGCTGCATTGGAGGCTCATTCATAGTCAGATGGGAAGTACTGTCCCTGTCCTTATATAGTGCTTGAGAAAAGTGTGGCTTACCACTCCTGTTTGTGCAGAGCAAAGGCCAAAAGCCAACCTCAGATCTGCTGACTTGGCAACTGAACAAATCAGGAGTTCTAATAACCCAGCCCCATACTCTTGACTCAGTCCCAAAAATTAATGTGAAGGCCCCCTCTACATTGCCTCTCATAAGTTCTCCTTCTACCCCTGAACTAGATGGGGAGACCAGGAGAGGCTTGCTCAAAACATGCTCTGTGCAACTGCACAGGCTATGCAGTGGGTGATCAACTCTGTCCTTCCTCCTCACCTCTGACCCTGTTATGATGGGTGAGGGTTGCCATCCTCACGGCTATCTGGAAAAGGAAGATGCAGAGAGCTATTTATGAGTCTGTAGACCATTTGTTTCCTCTTCCATGGCCTCTCTCACTGTGTGAGTAAGCCTGCAGAAGTGATGCCCATGAAGGTAGATGCCTCCTGACTTACCCTTCCTAGCATTGTTTCAGTGGCTTGGCCTCAACCTGCCGAAATACATGGTTGGGCCATGGCAGTTATCAAGTACCTCTTACATCTGCTTTCTGGCTATGGTGACTTGAGATTTTTAAACTTATATGAGTATATCTTTTTCCCTTATTCAAAACAAAAACAATTTTTAGCACACTGGGAAAAAATAAAACATTTTGTGCCTTTCTAAGGCAGTACTGTATCCCAGGCTGCATTTTAGAACTTAATATGGAAATACCAGAGTCTTAGCTCTCCTCTACCTCAAGTGTCACTGATCCCTACAGTTCAGGGGAAAGGAGGAAGTGCTGCATGGCTGGGCATGACACACGTGTGCGTCATGTCAGCAGTTCCTTTTCAGTGCTGTGATTGGTTAGTTGAAAGAAACCAGCATTGTACCCTGGGATAATTTGGTTGCTTCCCGTCAGAGTCTTAGTTATCAGTTTGAATGCTGTATCCAGCAGGAAGAGACACAATGTTTCATGATTTCCAAAGTTAAAGGGAGGTTGTTTTTGTCTTTTCTTTTTGGTGGATCCTGGACTGGCCTAGACTTCCTGCCTCTCTGTTTTGTATGAAGACTTCCAGCTGAACGCATTGAGCAGCTAGTGCCCTCTGGGAAGGGCAGTAAGAACCATGCACCAGAAGCCTGTCACCAGTGTTGTGGCAAGGCACTAGGGCTCGGGGTAGGGAGCAGGGGGAAAAAATGTTTTCTATATAATAGCATTTTACTTATCTCTTTCCCTTTTCTCATTCTTCCCTGCCTTTAACTAATAAAGAATTTGAAGGTAGAAACAATTCTTCTTAAAGTCCTTCTTATTTGGGATTTAACATTGTGGAGCTGGAAGGAGCTCAGTGCTATCTGCAGAATAGAGTCTCAATTTTGTATATCAGTGTTAAAAATTAAACATGAAAACTTAGATGAGGTTTTTGTTGGCTATTTTAAAAATGTGTCATTAATATAAAAATTTTATGTTAGTATTTAATCATTCTCACATGTAAAGAATAAGAAAAACAGAAGGTAAATATTCTTACAGAGAATAGCAGAGCTTTAAGATTCATTTTCACTTTAAGTCCACTTTGTTTTGCCAATATATTAATGTTTAGATGTCTCTTATACTAATGTTATTTATTCATTTATATACACAGTTAACTAAAAAGCTTTTTCAGGCACCCATGTCTGTAAAAAAGTATTTTTAAATAAAGTTCTTTTGGTGTAGCCAACTTGAGTTCTTGCTCTTTTTAGTGGGGGTGGAGGAGTGAGGCATCAGGCAGGTGTAGATCCACTTATCATAGCACGTCTGTACTGCTTTCTTGAGGATGAGTCGAGTGACAGGAAAGTGCTGAAAAAGGGCAAGAGCTCTTTGTCAGCAGCCTGCCAGGCCTTGTTGGCTGCCTGGACTAGGGCAGCTCTGCTGCTGCATGGGAAGGTCATCCTCTGTGCTAGAGCTCCAGCCATTTGCTCTGCTGCCAGCTGCAAAGGGTTTGTGTTCCTTTTGGTACCATTCCAATTCCAGAGGCCCCAGGCTGCTGTGGTCCCCATGATGAATAAAAAGCCCTATAAGACTTCTGGGACAATTATGCTTTATTTGTGTGTGTGTGTGTGTATGTGTAAACAATTTGCAAATTTACACCCAACAAAACCACACACGTGTGTGTGTGTGTGTGTGTGTGTGTGTATATATATATCCCAAGTCCTCACCAAGCCCCTGTTGCTTTTCCCTAAAGTACCAGCCTCCCATTAGGGCCCTTCTTTGGGGGCCTAGGTCCATTAGCTCAGTTTGTAGAAGTTTGGTGCTAATATAAGTATAACCTTAATCCCCTTCAAATGACCATGTGAAGCCCATTCCCCTACTCTCACGTTTCAGTCGTGATTATGAGAGCCAAATGAATATAGGGGCTTGCACTCGATGGCCTTACCTCTGGAAAACAGTGCCCAGTTTCCTCACTGCAGGGATAATGAAATATAACCAGCAAACCTCTTAAGGAAATTACACTAGTTCCTGGCTTCTGCCCAAGAACAGAGTGTCACCAAAGGGACCCCAGAGGTAGGCAGGCAAGCCAGGGTCCTACCCAAAGCTGGTGTGCACCATGCACTTTGCAGTGGAGTGTGGGCTGGGTGCTCAGCGCAGCCTCACTTCAAAATTGAATGATGAAGCCAACTTTGGGGCAGGAAAGCACCTCAAGATAAATAGGCTAATTCAGTAGCTGTTGGTAGAAGAAGGGTATTTACATCTATAATATGTGTAAAGAGAAAACATGTTCTGCAAGAAACTCTCCTACCCACTCCTGGAATACTGAGGTCCCTCCTTGGGGTGAGCTTCCACAAGTTGAGACGGTGGTGGAGTGGTCCCTGAGGAGGGGCCTCCAGGGCCATCTGAGGTCCCTCTTGGTGACTGTGGTCCTAGCCTTCGGGCCCTCTGAAATGTCTACAGGTGAGCTGGAGCCAGGGTCTTCTCTGTCCACTTTAGAGGCTTTGGTGACCTTCCTGAGTGCTGGGGATGAGTGAGCAGGCAGTAGCAGGACATATCCAGGCAAAAGGAAGAGTTCAATATGATTCAGCAACTAGTGCCTCAGATCGATGTATTTCTCTCCCTAAAGGTGGGGAAAGAGAAGAGGGGAATGTGGAGATAACTGACCAGAATTCAGGGCGTGAGTGCTAAGGAGGAAGAAAGGACCGAAGCCAAAGCTGAGGGACTAGGTGCAGCAACCTGGAGGGAGAAAGCAGGGGTGGGTTTGACAGGCCAGGAAGGCATCTAAGCTCCTAAGTTAAATCTCGTGGCTTGAGCCACAAGTATGGTTCAGAAAATGGTGATGGCGATGGGATAGGTCTTTGCCTCCAGTCCTGAGAGCTACCCTGTCCTGGATCCCTTAGCCACGTGCCTGGCCCTAGCATCTATTAACAGTGGTAGAAGGGCAAGATGTGGTCTACTCCCAATCTTCAGCAAAGAAGAATCGAAGGCCAGAAAGTTAGTGTTCCAGGGAAATGAAAAGCATTAGCCCCTATTGGTGCCAATCCCTGAAGTTGCATCAGGCACTGGCCATGGGAACTATCTCCTACCTGGTCTCCTGGAGCCCTCTTGTCACCGTTGCTGCCCTGTAGGAGGCCCATCTCTTCTGGGCGCTTATCTGACTTAACTTCAACTACAAATTCACTCTTACGAGATGGGGGCAGCATTCTGGGGGAGGAAGGGAGGCAAGAGGTTGGCAAGTTGGGCAAGGGAAGGACAGGGCCCTTGGGAAGGATGTTGAGCTAGGTGATGGGCTCTTTGGTGCTCCGGGGTCAACACAGGGAAGGGAGACAGGTACTGAATGAAAAGGAGAAAGTGTGATTGATGGAAGCTTGGTAGTAGGTAGAAAAGCAGGGAGCACTCAGACCCAGTGTCCTACTTCTGCTCCTAAGGGGTGAGTGGCTGTTGGGGCAAGCAGGGGAACAACCCTAGGAAGCAGCAAGCTGGGTAACACAAGATAGGGTAGGGGCAGGGTGCTAGGAACCATGCTTACATCTCTTGTTTGCCTGACCGCCCACAAGGCAGTTTGCCCTTCTTGTAGAAGAAATAGAGGACAGCACCCAGAACAGCCAGGACCAGGAGGCACACGGTCACAGCCACGATGACAACACCCTTGCTTTTGGGCTCTGGCAGCTTTTTCTCTGTCCCACAAAGACACTCCTAATCACTCCTTGCCCCCAGCTGTGACATTTTCATCACTGCCCCACCCAATCATGGGCTGAGAGAGATAGGCCACGCTTACCTTTTTGGACAGGGCTTTCCAGAGACAGCAGGACAGTGAGGACACCCTGGTACAGCCCTGTTCTTGGGCCAGGCCTACCTTACCTGTGGAGGTGCTGTTGGCTTTGGCATGAGGATTGACAGTGGAGGTGATGAGACCAGTGTTTCTGTTGGAATCTGGTGGGAGAGCAGTTAAATGGACACAGACTGGGTCGTTGGAAAAGCATAAGCTGGTGCCCACAGCTGCGCACGTCCCTGACATGTTCTGCAGGGCAAGGCTCATACCCAGCTCCAGGAAAATGATGGTGCTGTTTTTGCCCAGGGAGTTGGAGGCCACGCATTCAGCACCCGTTTCCAACAACTCCGGAGTCACAAGGACACTCAGGATGCTCATGACACTCTGTGGATCTTGGTCTTGTTCACTTGCCTACAAGGAAGGAGCAGCTCAGGGGGTGGGGAGGATGTCCAGCCTTGGCAGCGAAGCCTGAGCAGGGGTTAATGAGAGCAGGGAAGATGAGATGTGCCTGCTCACCATGCCGCCAATGTTCCAGGAGATGGTAGGCCGAGGATGTCCTGAAGCTTCACAAGACAGATTCAGCATTGTGTTCTCCTGTACCCACATCTTCCTCTCCTTTAATGCCACCCACGGAGGCCCTGGAGAGGCAGCAAACTCAGCTAGCCTATCTCCCCTCCCCACAGTGCACTCCAGGGCAGTGGGCTGTTTGATATCCTTAAAGAGTTTGAAATACCCAACTTGGGTTGGCTTCAAGGGGCCACCTGATCTCTGCAGAGGGCCTCACCTAAGATGGCCACGTTGACAAGCTGTGTGGAGTTCAGGCCAGGCACACTGGATGCAGATGCCATGCAGCGGTAGCCTCCCGCTGCCTCCCGGTTCAGGTTGTGTAATTGAAGCACAGGCCCCTTTTCCAGCACCTCACCTGTCTGGGGCGAGAGATTTGTCAGAGGCCACTCCCAGCTCCATACACCCCACAACCTCAGGCCACTTGGGTACCTTTTCTCTCAGCCACTGGAACTCAAGGGCCTGGTTACTCTCTGCCTGACAAGTCAGGGTGAGGTTGCTACCCTCTTGGCTTTCAGGGTCTTCGGGGCTCACCCAGACATCAGATACATCTAAGGACAGCAACAGTATCAGCGTGTGTGTGGCAGGGTGGGTGGATTCCCTCTTGCCCCAGCCCAGCCCCCCTATCCTGGGCCCCTTGCCCCTCACAGTTCACTAGCAGCTCCTGCTGGTCACTCAAGAGTGATGCCATGGTTTCCAGGTCCAGGCCCTGACATTCATAGAGCCCGCTGTGTTCCTTGTGGGCAGACTCCAAGACCAGGACCCCATTGTCATCAGCTTTCTCCTCCACCACCTCCCTGGTGTTGAGGTTCTGGGAGAGGATGCAGGGGTGAGTAGAGTGCACCTCCCAGCTTCTATATCCTTATTTGCACCCGCATGAAGCCCCCTGCACCTGCTTGCTGATGCTGAAGTGGGGTGGGGGGTTGCCATCAGCCAAACACCTAATTTCCACACGGTCCCCTTCCTTCAGCATTCCCATGGGCTCCACTTCCAACCACACTTTTTCTGCCGGGTCTGCATGGTAAAGGGGTAGCTCTCAGCCTCCACTGTCCACATTTGGGTGCAGAAAGGCTAGCAAGTGGCACCCCGAGGCTCAGCCCCAATTCGATGGTTAGCACTCACAGAAGACAGGGACAGTGACTTCCATTGATTCTTTCATGTGGTTCCCACTGGGCAGCCGGTAGCTAAGCTCACAGTAAAACCGGGCATCTTTGTCCTCCTTAAGCAGCTGTGCCTTCAGAACACTCTGCACAGTGTACAGGCCACTTGACTCCACAATCTGGGATGACTGGATGTGGACCCCTGGGCAAGGAGGAAGGGGGGAAGAGCTTGGCCTCAGCCCCACCTCCAGCCCACCATGGTCTTCCAAGGGTTGGCAGGAGAGAACTAAAGGGACCCCTATCACCTGCAGAGAGCCAGGTATAAATGGCAAGCTGCAACCCTTCAACCCAGCAGTTTCACTGGTTGATATCTACCCAAGACAAACACACATGGACACACACACAAGGATATGTGAAAATAATACTGTAGTAATGAAAAATAAATGAGGAAACACTCTAGACATCCACTAACATGTGCATGAATGGAATCCTGGGCAGCAGACTAAACAATTTGGTAGATCTAAATAGACTGACCTGTAAAGATTTCTAAGACTTACTGTAAAAAAGAAAAATAAAACAGTATACCATTTAGAGCAGGATTTCTCAGCTTTAGCACTACTGAAGTTTTGGGCCAATTAACTCTTTGCCATAGGGACTGTTCTGGGCTCTCACTGTAGGACATTTAGCAGCATCTCTGATCCCTACCCTCTAGATGCCAGTAGTCCCCCTCCCTGCCAAAGTTATGACAACCAAAAATGTTTCCAGCCCTGGCTGGTGGCTCACTGGATAGGCACCAGCCTGCAAACCCAAAGGTCACTGGTTCAATTCCCAGCCAGGGCACATAACCAGGTTGCAAGCCAGGTCTCCAGCCAGGTCCATAGCTGGAGGCAGGTGAAAGGCCAACCATACATTGATGTTTCTCTCCCTTTCTTCTTCCCTCCCTACCCTTCTCTCTGAAAAAAATGAATAAAATCTAAATTAAAAAAAAAAAAAAAAGTTTCCAGATGTGACCAAATGTCCCAGAGGGAGAGCATAATCACCCCTGGTTGAGAAACACTGATTTAAGTAACAAAAGCCTCTATATCCCTAGGTTTATTTACATATGTGAGTAAGTACATAGAAACAGGCTTGAAAGAACACATACTAACTGATAACAGATTAATTCTGGGTAGGGGTGGTGCATCTTAGGCAGGAAGGAAATCTTCCATATTTTATGTTCAGCTTATATTCTTATGCAAATATTTTCAATTATCACTTGTGAACTTACAAAAAGTAAAATAAAATGGTCCCTGCATGGTGCCATAAGCATGGTTTTTAAGAGTTACTCACGGTCCTTCTGCTCATTCAGAGGCTGGCCATTCTTGTACCAGATGACTTGAGGAATGGGGTACCCATTTCTCCCCACACATGTAGCAACCTAAAAAGAACAGGATGAGTTTGCCTGCCTCTGAGACCCTGCCAACCCCTACCTTAGACCCTCTTATAACCTGGCCATCTTGGCATATCTCACCTCTTCTGGCTCCTTACTGTTCACAGAAATGCCCACGGCATTGACCTGGATGCTTGGTTCCTCTGGCGCTTCTACAAAGGAGAGAAACAAGAAGGGCATGGGACCAGCACTGCATCTGCCCACACTTGCCCACCTGGCATGAATGAGGCACTCACTGTAGACACGGAGCTGGAAGCGGTGCTCCTGGGACCTAGGGCGCTTGCCTTGGCACAGAAAGATGCGCTCATCATGGGGGGTGACATGCATCAGGGCCAGAGTAGTTCCTTTGTCCTGGAGGCTGAGCCGGTGCTGGTACTCCCCAGGTTCGCTCTGACCATGGCCTTGGTGTACACGGAAGATGAGCGTTTGTTTCTCCTTGTGGACCTAAGGGGAGGCAGTGGAGGAGGTGGGGGTCCTGAGCTACCTGAAGGGCAGACCTCCCTCGCTGCTGCCCCCTCTGGAGCCCCAGCACTCACAGAAAACCAGCTGATGTGGCTAAAGTTGCCCTGGGAATGGGAGAGGCCACACTTGAGTAGGGCTGTGCTGCCCACTTCCACCTCCACCAGCTCAGGCTCAGGCTGCTCTGCCTCTCCAGGCACACCTGGGGGTGAGGGGAGGAGCAAGCACACCTGGGGGTGAGGGGAGGAGCACCCCAGCAGTGTGTCAACTCCAGCTGCTCTCCATCCCCTCCCTTCACACCCACTCACTGCAGCTGTTCTTCCTGCCTCTGAGGATCTGAAGAAGGCCCTGTCTTCTACCCCTCAACTGCTCAGGCCAGCCCTCTCCCAGTTCAAGGGGGTTGGAGTGGTAATCCCTAGTCATTGGAGCAGAGACCCTGAGCACCAGGCACCTCTATGATGAGGCTGTCAGAGAAAGGCAACCCAGGCTCTGGGCCAAGAGGAAGGCCCTTTTCCTTCCAGGCCCCTTCCTTGCTGAGTGAGCTCAGACTAGGGGAATGTAAAGCCTGTGCCAGGCTAGGGCACATAGGCCCCTTTGTGTCCCCACATCCAAGGGAAGACATCACTACTCTACCCTTTAACCCTTTACCCCCTGCCAAAAGCCCTCCCCAAATCTCCCATAAGACCCACTGGTCCAGTCCTGGCCAGAAGCTTCCCTTCCATGGTCCTTGAGCAGCACCTCTGAACATCCCCCACACTCAGAAGACCCCATCCTGGGAGTCTTGTGAGCTTGGAGGGCTCAGCCTCCCCCAGGAGTCAAGACAAGGTCCAGGAAGTGGGCAGGCGTGACAGTGGTGCCAGGGAGCTGCCTGCTCTGTTTGGAGATGATGTCACTCAATCCCATCTGAGTGGACCCTCAGTTGTTGCCCTGGTCTGGCTTCCAGACAAAGAGGACAGATGGAATGGTCTGAGCAGAAACCTGGGATATCTGATTCAGTTTCCCCAGATCTAGAAGAGCAGGGCAGGGTGAGGCTGGACCTGCGGCTGCTGTGGAGCCTGACGCAGCCCTTTCTTCAGCAATACAATCAGCTTGGGAGGCAGCAGCCCAGATTATCCCAGGGAGGCTGTCAGTACTGGGCATAAATAAGGCGAAGGAGCTGGATATAGCCTAGCCTTCCACTTCCCCAGCCAGAGAGCGGCTGTGACCTGGGGGAAGGAGCCAAAAGAAACATGCGACACTGCTGCAGACCATACAAGGAGAGCATGGACCCGGGAGCACTCAGTTCCCAGCAAGTTCGGTGGGGGGTGCTCTTCCCACTTGAACGTGGTCCCGTTCCTGAAGGCGTAACAGTTTGGGGAGCTTCCACTATAGGAAGCCTCAGTCCCTCCTCTCTGCTACCTGTGCACCCGTCACCTGGATAGATAGGAGGAGACCCGCACTTTCTCCCAACCCCTGCCAACGCCAGTTTGGGCAGGAGAGGCGTCCATCCCCTCTCCCTCACCTCCACCCAGGGTCGGAGACCAGGCGGACAAGTGTGGGGTCGGCACAACCCCTCCAGTTAAGAAAGCTGTCTTTTCCAGCAACGGGCCGGTGCGGAATGAACGATTTGCGGATGATATTCTCTAGCTGCTCATCCCTGCCACCGCTCCAACTGTGGACCCCACCCCGCGAAGGACCGGAGGAAAAGCTCTCCAAGCCCTCCAAGGAGGCTCGGCTCCACCCCTTCCCGCGCCAGGCCGCAGCATCCTCCCGCCTCCCCACACTCGCAACCCGGACACTCGAATAGAGGCTGCAAACTGGCTGAAATGAGTGGTGTGGGTGCGAGGCGCCCGGGGTCCGGGACCTGGGAAGGAGCGGCGCATGCCAGGAGCACAAACCTCCGGCCCCTACCGCAGTGCCAGCTCTGGCCATTCGGGGTGCAGGGCCCCCAGCGACCTCACTCACCCGCAGCGTGGTGACAGCAGCAGCAAGCAGCCAGCAGGAAGACGCAGAGGAGCCTGGACAGCCCCATGCTTCCCGGCGGAGGGCCAGCGCCAAGTGAGAGCGCCAGACCTTCTGGGCTGACGTCAGCGAGAGGGGAAGAGGGAGGGGAAGGGGGCCAAGGCTCCCGGGAGGGCCCCGCCCCGCCCCGCCCCGCCGCCCCCAGCCCCCAGCCCCCAGCCCCCAGCCCCTAGCCCCTCCCGAGGCAGCTTGCAGGAGGCTAGAGCCGGCCTCCCAGTCCCCACCTTGGGAAGGGTGAGAGGGTAGGGACAGGTGTCTGGCTGGACTGACTAGCTGAGGCGGCAGTAAGGAGAAACTGGCCCGAATGGCCAGACCAGCAAGTCTCATCCTACCCCTCTCCGCCCCGCTCAGCCCCTATTAACCAGGGCAGCCCTGGGGGACCTTTTTGTGGAGAAGCAGCTAACAGAGGCCTTGAATTCATTCAGGTTCCTCCCTCCTCCTCCACTTAGCGGGACCCTGCTACAGAGCCAGGGCAGAACTGCTGCAGTACAGGCATCTTTAAGGGAAGAACCCTTGCAAAATACAGACCTTGAGATACCTGCACTGGGAATTGGAGATGATGCCTTTGGGCTGTTCCTTCAAATTAAAGCTCCTGCAAGGCTAGATGAAGGAGGGAGAGAAGGAGCTGAATTCACAGGCCCAAGGTTTTCACATTTGTTCAAGCCCAAGCCTTGAGAACTTTGTTTCTGCCCTCTTGGCTCATCTCACTCATTAAGTGCCTAGGGTGGCACCTCACCTGAATGGAAAGAGGGAAAGAAAGAGTTAATGGGTACAAGGTCTCTGGCTTGATCCCTGAAAACCAGTTGTTGTTCTCTGACAGTTGAAGGGACTCCTTGCAGCAGGGCTCTACCCACCAACCACCAGACTCCCTGGGGAGTGGGATGGGCTCCTGCCTCAGAGAAACCTCCCACCCTGGCCCCTGGGGCTCCTTCAACAGAGGAGCATTACACAGAGGCTAGGCTTTGGGGTGGAGGCCTGTCACCTGGCTCAGCAGACTTTCTACTGGTTGGGGGAGGAGCAGGGTGAGGCAGCAAAAGTCCCAGATGGGCCTGAAGACTGCAGAGAATGCTCTGGGATGGCATTTTGATAATGCAGAATGACAAGCAAATCACATCAGCCTAGTCTTTCAGAACCCTAATGACTCCTCCTCCCTCTCCAGTAGTCTCCAGCCAGGAGACTGGAGAGAGGTGGGGCAGGGCACAGAGGAAGAAGTCAACCATGGCTCCCCATACCCCACAATGAATATATGGAGTGGCCCAGTGTCTGGAGTGGAATGGATGAGCTTGTTTGTCTGCAGGGGAAGCAGTGGAAATGGCTGAAGGATGTTATTTGCCTTGGCAAGCCCAGAGCTGGGCATGCAGCTCTGCTTCCCTACCCCCATTCCCTTCATTTAACATCATTAACTAACCATTCTTTCTCAGGCCTGAAGACAATGCCAGCTAACCACCAAGGACAGGCAATGCGGAATTCTTTTGCCCTGAGCAGAGAGACACCAAATGGGCTAAAGAAGTTGCCTTTGCAGGGAAGAGGAAATGAAGTTAGAGCCCTTCTGAGCATGGCCCCACCTGACAAGCACAGACTGTCCTTTAAGGAAGCCCCAGCTTGGGAAGATCTGAGTGCTGGGGAGCAGACATCTTTGCGATGGCTTAATAAGTAGGGCACATTGGGATTACAACCCAAAGAGGCAAGACCTTGGAGGAGATTCAGAGGGGACTGGAAACAGGTAGAAAGGGGAGGGAAGAATGGAACGAGGTAGATGGAGCAAATGATGAGTATCAGCTCTCTGAGCTTTCTATCAGCAGAGGCTCTTGTACCTGGGCTGGGTTGGAGCAGCCTTGCCAGGATATAGGCCAAGATCAGAAGAGGCTCCAGCCAGACTCCTAATTCTTTGCCTGATTGTCCTGCAGAAAGAAGGGGCATGAATGCTGCCTCCCAGCAACCCATGGTAGACCAAGGCTGCTCAGATAAGAGAACCCTGCTCTGTAAAAGGCCTTCTGTTTTGTCTCTTTCTGGCATAGGTGTAAGGGAGGCTGGGTGGGGTGATGGCGCTATTCTGGGTACCTCAGCTTAAGTCTCCAGGGTGGAGTCTTTCATTTCACTGTAAGGAGAAGTGGAGAAAAGTTGCACCCAGCTCCAGGGGAGCTGGAGATAGAAAGACAAGGGTGGACTTGCTCCCAGGGGATAGCATGTGTGTGTGTGTGTGTGTGTGTGTGTGTGTGTGTGTGTGTGATTTGAACCTAGGAACCTTCCACCGCTCTAGCATAGTGAGCACAATGGTCTCCCATCCACCCCTCTCTTCCAGGAGCTTTGACCAGGAGGATGTGAGAAGTGCAAGTTGGGCTGTGGAAGGAAGCTGATAAAGACAAGTTTGCAGCTGCAATCAGAGGGAGCTGGAGGTGGAGGGAGGTGACCCAGCAATCTTGACAATTATGGAGGCTGGGGAACGGCCCTAGACTGCCCAGAAAATAGGGTCCAGTCTGGGTTGGAGAGGAGGTAAGAGAAGTTTTCCAGAATGGGGTTTTGAGTTGGGAGGAGACTATGTTGAGGAGTAAAAAAAAACTGGGTGGGAGGAAGGCGGGGACAGTTGTTGCTGAGGGCATCCTCAGGGCAGGAAACCGGATACTGAGGGCTGGGAGGAAGATGTGGGGAAGACATTGAATGGGGGGAAGCAGCCCCCATCCTGGCCTTGGCACCTGACCCAGGTCAGGAGGAAGGTGCTGCCTGGATTGAGGTGTGCACCAGGAACACCATGGAAAAAGGAGGAGGGTGGTTTGAGCGGATGGGATGGGCTGTTTTTAAACTTAAAAAAAAGGGAATCCATCTTCATCCTGAGTGCTGGAGGTTGCAAAGGCCCCATTGTACAGGGGTTCAGAGAGGAGGAGGGAGAGGGGGCAAGTGGCACAATGGTGAGGATTATGTTGGAGCAGGCACAGGGAGAGGAGGGTGAGGAGGGGATTTTCTTCACAGCTGGCCTGCTGAACTCTGGGATCCAGCCAGGATGGGGTGTGGGCAGGAGGGTTTCCACTCACACAAAGCCTGCTGTTGGAGATCCAGGGTCTCTGCATCACTGACCCATCCTGGGTAGGGGGCTGCGGGTGGGATTCCTACAGCCTGGGTTTCCCAGGGACTGCAGCGTCTGTTCCCAGGCCTCCAGCATTCCAGTGACTCCCCTGGGAGCTTTCTGGCCTCTCCTCTCAGCCTTTTCCCTGCCAGGGAGTAGAGAGAGGAAGGAGAAAGAGGATGTGGATGTATAGGGACTTCCTGAGGAGTTTGCACCCTTAAGCCAGAGGAAGGAGGCAGAAGTGTGTGTGTGTGGGTGCTATGATGAGGGTGGTCACAGCCCACCCATCCTACTCTCCACCCTGCTGCATTCTCAGACTGGGAACTGTCACTCTTGTACCCTCCCCACCCCAGGGCCTTCCACGTGGGGAGTCCCCCAGCACCCAGGGCCCCAGCTCAGGGGATTCCATGGTTGCAACGGTCCTTGTTCCCCAGTTCTTGACTAGCGGTGGCGGAGGAGCTTGTATTAGGGATTCTGGGTCCCTCAGGAAGCCTCAAATCTGGTCTGCAGGCCTTTCCTAGCACAGGCCGGCAGCAAGATTCTGCTTGCTTCCTCCCTACTCAGGAAAGTGGTCCTCCAGAGTTGGGGGCAGAGTGGGCAGAGAGCAGAGGCTGCCTCCTGGGAATTACCTCCTAGGTGTACAGTGACATCTGATTAAGAAAAGAGTAGGATCTTCCAGCCCTGAGTTCAGCACTGGGACAGGGGTGAAGACTTCCGGATCTCTATCTTTGCGGGACCCACTCCTGTCAGATGTAATAATGGGGGCCTCCCGCCCCCAATCCTGGGTCTCAGTTCTGTGACCTCTGAGAATCCAAATCTTTTCCCACCTGCTCCTCCCACCTAGAATTTGGAGAATGAAGCATGCTGAAGAGAGGGTTGGGGACAGGATACTGGGAGTTTATATCTTCCCCCCTCATAGAAGTTCACATCCTCTCTCCAAAATACCAACATCCAGTGGGAGGAATATCCCCAGAGAGCTGTTTAAATCAACTGACTTATCCCTAAGAAAGGCCAGCTAGTCTACAGGAGAGGAGTCTATGGGAAACCTAGGGATGCCAGCTCTGGGTCTCCTGGCCCTCCTCCTCCCTGGAGACCACTTCGGCATTGTATTTCCTTCCACATGGAGCTTGGAGGAACCCTGGAGGGAGGAGTCTTGTTCCACTGTGCTCTGGTGGGGCATGCAGCCACGAATAAGTTTGCCACAACTGAACTGGGAGGAGGGCAGGGAGGTGAGAGGACAGAGAACTAAGGAGGCAAGCCAGGGGCCTGTTCCCCACCTCCCTGACCCACATCCCAGTGGCTGGGGCTTCAAGAGAACTTGAAAAGTGAAGAGAACACAGGATTTGAAGTCAGCAAAAGGTCCCAGACTAGATCAGACAGGGCTGTGCTTACCTGTGGCACCTTTCTTTACATCGCCCTCATACTGGAAAGTGCTCGCTCAATTTTGTTTTCAGATACCCAGCTGTAAACTCCATAAATGAACTGAGGCTTTGAGGCATCCCTGCCACTTATTTATTCTCGAGCAAGTGACTGAATAGTGATTGTTCAAAGGGAACATGGCAGTGCTAGAATGAGGATAGAAGCTAATCATATTTATATTTGTACAATGCTTTACAACTTCCATGTTTCACTTATGGATGATTTCCATCACTAATATTTATTTTGATCTTTGCAACAAAAAACAAGGAACCAAAGCTCAAAGAAATACAGGACCTAAAGTCACACAGCCTGTGAGTGATGAAACTACATTGTTTTGTTGTGATAAATTACACATCACATAAAATTTACTCTTTCAGTCATTTTAAGTGTACAATTCAGTGGCATGAAGTATATGCACAATGTACAACCATCACCACTGTATAGTTCCAGAACATTTTATTTTATTGTTGTTGTATTACATTCATCCCATTTCCCCTCTCTGCTCTCCCCTTTCCTGTCCCCCTCCCCAGTCAATCCCACATGTTGTCCATATCCATGGGTCATCCATGCTAGTTCCTTGATGAAACTGTTCCCCTTCTTTGCCTCACTCTCCCCTCTGCACACTGAAAGTCTGTTCCTTGTACTCATGTCTCTAGGTCTGTTTTGCTTGCTTGTTTGTTTTGTTCATTACTCTCCCCTATTGGGTGAGATCATATGGTATTTGTCTTTCACTGACTGGCTTATTTCACTAAGTATAATACTCTACAGCTCCATCCATGTTGTTGTAAAAGGTAGGGGTTTCTCCTTTATTTCTGGTGTGTAGTATCCCATTGTGTAAATGTACAAGAGTTTTTTGATCCAATCATCCACTGATGGGCACTTAGGCTGTTTCCAGCACTTGGCTATTGTAAATAGTGCTGCTATGAACATAGGGGTACATAGGCTTTTCTGAATTGGTGTTTCAGGGTTCTTTGGGTATAATTCTAGCAGTGGAATTGCTGGATCAAAAGGCAGTTCCATTTTTAGTTTTTTGAGGAAATTCCATACTGTTTTCCACAGTGGCTGCACCAGTCTGCATTCCCACGAACAGTGCACCAGGGTTCCCTTTTCTCCACATCCTCAACAGCACTTGTTGTTTGTTGACTTGTTAATGATTGCCATTCTGACAGGTGTGATAGTTCCAGAACATTTTCATCACCCCAAGGAACTACAATTTGAACAAAGATTTATCTAACTCCAAAACCTATGTGCTATATCCCTAATAATTTACATATGAATTAAGTAGACATATAATGGAAATGAAAGTAGTGGATTGAATACCACTGAATGATGTGGTATAAATAAGGAGTGCAACAGGGATTCAGAAAAAAAGAACATTATTGTGGATCTCTGCCTGCATTTGCCAGGACTAGCCACAATTTCTGGAAGTGTGAGGGCTTCAACAAGAAGTCAGATTTAGATATGGGAAGTGAGGTAAAGATCATTCCAGGCAGGGCAATGGTACAAACAAAGAGAGAGGGACGACACTAAAGAAATGACAATTGCAAAATTCCTGATAAGAAGAGTTTCAAAGTAACCATTTGGCTAGAAGGTGGGACTGAATGGGAGGCTAGGTGACATGGATTGAAATCAGATTTACAGAGAAAACCCATTACTTTCATTTCAATTACATGTTTACTTGGGGTGCCTTGAGGGAACCTTCATCTGTTGGCACCACCCTTATTCAAGCAGCTGGTACTCAATAAAGTGTGTTATATGGCCAACCAGAAATTCCACAGGGTTGAGGGTGCACATATGTGGGAGCTTATGCAGATGAGATGGACTTAGGCAATGGGGAAGAAACCTGAATGTTAAGATAGAGTAGGCAATGGGGAGCCACCGCAGGTTCTTGAGCAATGGCCAAATGATGTGAGGAACGTAGAATTTAAATTTACAACGTTACTCTAGTCCCTTGCCTGAGAGTTCCCCCAGTGCTCCTAGTTTGCGTTGTTCCCTCATTTTTTTCCCCACTGATAACAATTTATTATAATCTGTTGATAGCACAGATAGGTATTAACTACCAGAATTATGTCTTCATAGAGGTGGGCAACACATAGCCATTCGATGGGAACTGTATGCACTTAATCATCAGCATGCTCTTTTAGTTTGTTGATGGTCTTTTTGTGCCGCTCAATTTCTTTCTGCAGGCGCTCAATCTCCTTTTTTATGATGAGTGATCTCATCTTCATGGTGTTTCTTCAGGGCTGCCAGCTGTTCTTTAGCCTTTGCTCGGAAGTATTGCTCCTCTTCAGCCTGCTCTCTTTTTCCGAAGGCCCCACTGGCCTCCCTCACCGAGCCCATGCCAGAGCTGACATCTGACCGATCGGAGCTGAAGCCTCGGGCTTGTAATCCTCTTGCGGCCCGCACACCGAGCCCTATCCGGGCCGCCGATACCGTGGCTGCCATAATTGTTGGTGCAACACAACTCTGGACCTGTTCCCTCATTTTATGAAGTAGGTGAGAGAAGGGGAGGGCTGGAAGGCAGGATCAATGAGTTGGAGAAGCCAGACTTGTGAGCCTCATTCCAATTCATCCTGTGTGATGACAGCTCTGCAGTAAACTAGAGGTGACATGTGGACAGAGAGGGTCTGAAGTGAAGGAAAAGGGCATTGTGGGGTTCCCTTTTATATCCTATTCCTCTGAACTAGGATATTGCAGGCTGGAGATGTAGTGAGAACTAAGACAAGGTCCACATGCTTGAGAAACCTGTACCCTAGTGAGGGCGACAGACAAACAAACAATTATAATACAATGTGCCAGGTACTAGGGTGCAAATTATGTACATCATAATCCAGCCTTGTGGTAGTCAAGAAGACCTCTTGGAAGTGTTGACACCTAGTTTCATTTTAAGAGATGATGGTGGATAAAAAAGTAAATAGGATGTGACATATGCTGCTTAAAGTGTAACATGGCATGTTATGTGCAGTAGACTGCTTAGCAGTTTGTTAGCACCCTGGAAGGAAGGAAAAAGTCTAGTGAAGGATGACACCAGACTACAGAGGGTTTGTAAACCACAGTAAATTATCCACATGCATGAATAGTTTCAAACAGGGGAGCATCCACAATCCGGTTTAGATCCATCAGATTTCAGGCCCTGAAGGGACAGTCAGAAGTCCCACCTCCTCGCCCTGGCTGGTGGCACAGTGGATAAGGCGCTGGCGCTGGTTGCTGATTCCATTCCCAGCCAGGACAACGTAACTAGGTTGCAAGCCAGATTTCCTGCCAGATCAGATGTATAGCTGGAAGCAGGTGAAAGGCAACCATACACTGATGTTTCTCTCCCTCTCTTCCTCTCTCCATTCCCCTCTCTCTGACAGATAATAAATAAAATCTGAAAAAAAAAAAAAGAAGCCCCACTTCCTGAGTTCCCGTTTCCCTTCTCAGGTCCGTCTCTTGAGTGACTGGGGTTGGAAATGTCCAATCCATTGAGGAGACTGCCTGTATACACAGAATGTGGCCTTATTTTAGCTTTTAGCAAGCTAATTTGTCTGTTCCTAAAAGCCCCACAATAAAATGAGAGATAAGTGTGGGGGCCTCTTCCTTTATGTCACCATGTGTGACTGAGATCCTCTTGGCAACCACTGCTCCTTCCCACATCCAACTTGAGGTGGGACACAGCACTATATTGAGTCCTCTTAAAACAGTCGTGAATAAACTCCACAAACAATATCAAAGTGTATTTCTCCATCTCTCTCCGCTATATAGTGCCGTTTTCTTTTCTTTTTAAAAAAGATTTTATACCCTGACTGGTGCGGCTCAGTGGATTGTGCACCAGTGTGGAAACTGAAATGTTGCTGGTTTAATTCTCCATCAGGGCATATGCCCGAGTTGAGGGCCAGGTGCCCAGCAGGGGGCGCATGAGAGGCAACTGATTGTTTCTCTCCCACAACAATGTTTCTCTCTTCCTCCTCCTTCCCCGTCTCTCTAACCCTTCCTTCTCTTTCTCCTTCCCTTCCTCTTTCTCTAAAAATAAATAAAATCTTTTTTTTAAGCTACCTATAGAATGCTACATAATGTTAACTTTTATATAAGGATGGATGAACACTATATATTATACAATTCTACACTTTAAAATACAAACAATAAAAGGAACAAAACAAAACAAACAAACAAAAAAATAGTTACCTATGAGAAATGGGACTTCCAGCCAAGATGGAAGCATAGGTAGACACGCTGCATCTCCCTTCACAATTAAGAAGGAATACATCTACTCAAAACTATAGACAACAATCAAAAGATCCAGAAAATCAAACTGAAGGGAGGTCCAACGAAGAAATACTCATCCAGACCAGTAGGAGGAGTGGAGCTAGGGAGAAGAGGATGGGGCATGTTGGCACCGGGGCTGGCACTTTCAACAGCAGCACCAGCAGAAGCAGTGGCAACTTACTATGAAAAACATTGGGGGTTGGAGCAGCAGAAGAAACTGCCCATCTCTCAGCAGAGTCTATTTGTTTAGTGGAAAAGGGGCGAGTGCTGAGCAGGTGGTATTGTTCCCTCTTGGACCACTCCTCTATACACGGTAGTGGTACAGGTTGCCCCCACACTAACAAATACTTAACGACCTTACATGTAACAGGTGCAACAGCTCTACCTAAGACACAGAGGCAAATACAGGAGCCTGTTAAGTTGAGAAGACAGAAAAGTATGACTTAAAGAAGGAAACAAATCAAGATTCCAGGGGAACTACACGATGAGGAGCTAGCCAACCTAACAGATGTAGAATTCAAAATGCTGGTGATACAGAACCATTCAGGCTGGCAGGCCGAGGTCATCTCTGGGCAGTGGCAGCTCTGCCCAGAGGGGCGGTTCTCATTGAAGATAGCTTCAGGCTCCCCAGAGACTAGAAATTTGAGCAGTGAAGTGTGAACAGTGAGCACAAACTCAGGAGGATTAAGGAATTGAACTCCTGCAGGGGAGGGACTGTGTGAGAGCCACACTCTGGAGGCTGAGAGAGAGGAAACACCGTTTCGAGGGCCAGAGGTGGAGGAGGAGACACCACTGAGGGCAAGAGCCAGAGAGCTGGAGTGCACCAGCCAGGGCAGTGTGAAGGTGGAAAACTGCTACCGAACCACTCTGGGAGAGGGCAGCTCTGAGCCCCAGCAGGAGGGGAGACCCAATCCCACACATTATCACACAGGCTCCCACAGAAGCCACAGCAAAGAAACTGTGCAAGAGGGGAGCCTGCTGCTGGTGCAACCAGCTGTGCGCATCACAGATGGCGGAAACCTCCTGGAAAAGCTGATGGGGGAGGGCTAGCCATCACTTGTGCAAACAGCATGCTGCAGCGCTCCCCACAGAACCAGTGCACAAAGAGAGGGCCCCAAGACCTCAGCAATACAGAACTCAGCTAGGCTACTGGAGGCTCAGCCTACTGGGGGGCTGGCACTCAGAATCAGCCCTGACTGTGACAGCCTTAGGCCCTGCCACTCCAAGGCTCTGCAGCCTGACTATAGACCGCAGAGACTTGATCAAGGAAAAGTGGCAGGCTCAGGAAATGGAGAGCTGCTAATCTCAAGCACCTGAGTTACACCTAGAGCTACATGAACTATCAATCCCTAACATATCCTTTTCAAAAGTCACTTCCAGCCCTCACAATCAGTGCATTTTAAGAGAATAGTGTTTCTCTCCCTCTCTTTCTCCTTCCTTTCCCTTCTATAAATAAATAAATAAATAATGATTAAGAAGAAAGCAATGGTACATACAGGGTGCATGCGATCAATTGGCAAAATTTTAGTAAAATAAACAACATACCACAAAAGTGTTATATTTTGAAATAAAGTTATTCTTTCATGTAAATACATAAACAGTCATTTTTCTTTTTAATTGTTCAAAGAAAGTCTCCATTTGCTGCAATAGTAGAATCAATTCAACTTTGGAATCTTGAGCACACTTTCATTAACTGTTCTTTATCCATGGACAGCATCATGGTTTCAACCTTAGCTTTAACAGCCTCTTTATTGGAATGAGGTTGTTTATTAACTTCTCTCTCACAAACGCTGCATACACAATAGTCTAAAGGATTTGCATCTGGTGAACTAAGCAGCCAGATTTCCTTTGACCAGAATTCAGGAACACTGACACTGAGAAATTCTTGCACCTTTTTGATGTTATGTGCTGGTGCACCATCTTGTTGGAAGATAAAATGACGTCCATTTGCAACTTGCTTCATCCATGGTACAACTACTTCTCTCAAAACATCAAGGTAAACATCCTGGATCTTCATTGCTGATCTGCTGGATTCTGTGGACATTATCTGGACTTGTGAGATTCTTGTGTATTGTATGCATTTCCTTTTTTGGTATGGCGACATCAGGATCAGCATCATACACCTTCTTCACATTGTAAACTGTACGGAAAGGGATATTATTGAAGTCCATAATTTTCTTGGCAGTTCACCCTGCACGTAGTTCAGAAATGATAGTTTTTCTAACATTGTATTCCTTCGACATGATGGTTGCTCCCAGAATTTAATACTTTATATCTGAAACAATGATGTTAAATCATAACCTTAGAAACATAGTTTTTCAAAATTAATAAGCACGTGAAATGAGGAGATTCAAAGTTATTGCCAATTGATTGCACACATCCTTTATATAGTTAATTACTCTATCACAAAGGTGGCAAAAACATACAATAGGATAAAGACAGTCTCTTCAACAAATGTTGGGAAAATTGGACAGATACATGCAAAAATGAAACTGGACCACCTTGTATACTATATAGAGAATAAACTCAACATAGATTGAAGTCTTAAATATGTGACTTAAAACCATAAAACTAGAACAAAACATAGGCAGTAAAGTCCAGTGCATTTATCTTAGCAATACTTTTTTTGTGATTATGTCACCTCAGGGAAGGGAAACTAAGAAAAACAACTCAACAAATGGGACTACATCAAACTAAAAAGGTTTTGTTCAGCCAAATAAACTATCAACAAAACAGAAAGATAATCTACTGAGTGGGAGAAGATACTCGCCAATGATACATGTGATAAGGGGTTAATAATGTAAAATTTATAAAGAGCTCAGACAACACCCCCTAAAAACAACTCAATTAAAAAACAAACACAAACTCTTCCCCCTCCAACACAAATATTTACTACTTTTGATTGGTTACAGGCAAGTATCTAGTGGTCATTAGTAGATGGTTCAGTCAAAGCTCCAACGTGCACTTTTATTAATTGGCCCATAGCTATTAACTGGTTAATTATTCCCGTCTCTTTCTCTCGTCTTCCAGCACAGAATACTTACTTTGTCAATACCTCAGCTTTTTATGCGTGGCGCTTTAGGGAATGAAGGATTCAGGCAGTGTTTAGGGAGGGATGAAGGGGAACAGGAACTTTCTGCAATCTTGGCCAGCGTGGAGATGACAGGTTCCTTACAAGCAGTAAATTTAAGCAACCGTGACAAGGGAAAGGATAAACCCCTAAGGATCCTTGGTGTTAGCCAGGCTTCAAAATATATGTGGTCTCAACTGGCCAATCGCCACTTCAGGAGGGCGGAGTTTTTAACCCATTCCCGTCCCTTCTTTGAGCGCCTTTCAAATGGACCAATGAGTGCTCGACGTTCCCTGCGGTTGGCCCTCGCTGATTGACTGGAGTTCCTGGTCCCTCAGTCTGGCCGCGGCCCTGGCTCCACCTCTTCAGGCACAAGATGGCGGCGCGCAGTGGAGTGGATCCTGCACCTGGGGTTTGCTGAGGTCGACTCCCTTTCCCACTCTGTCTTTAGGTGCAAAGCGCCGCGAGCCCAGAAGTCGGGGGCCGGGCGGGGACAGGGGCACCTGCACAGTTGGACAGCGAGCCCGCGCCCAGTCTGCGCCGCCCCACCCGGCCCCGGCCCCATCCCAGCTGTTCCCGGGGTCTCCTCTCGTTCTGACTCATTTCCTGGTTGTGGGGTACTTCACGACCAGGTCTCCAAAGCTAAGACCTGTCCGTCAATTTAGAGATGTTTGGCCTCTCCTTTCCCAAGCAGCCAGCTTTTTAAAACCGGGAGTCCCGAACTGGCACCCGGCCCCCCTTCCCTGCACTGAGATCCACCCACCTCTAACCCACTTCTTTCTCAGATTCTGGATTCTCTCCCTTAGTTGGAGACTTCTCACTTCCTTGCCAGCCTCCTCAACCGGGAGCCAGACTTCCTTTTGACTAACTTCCCTAGTCCTATCATGGAGGTTGTGTACCTGGTGGTGAATGGTGTGGGCCTGGTGCTGGACGTGCTGACCTTAGTGTTGGACCTCAATTTCCTGTTGGTGTCCTCCCTCTTGGCTTCCCTGGCGTGGCTGCTAGCCTTTATCTACAACCTGCCACACACTGTACTGACTAGTCTTCTGAACTTGGGCCGCGGAGTACTGTTTTCACTGCTGGCCTTGATTGAAGCCTTGGTCCGCTTCACTTTTGGGGGCTATCAAGCCTTGTGTACCCTAATGTACAGCTGCTGCTCTGGCCTGGAGAGCCTAAAGCTCCTGGGACACCTAACCTCTCATGGGGCATTGAGGAGCCGGGAAATACTGCACCGGGGCATCCTCAATATGGTTTCCAATGGCCATACTTTGCTACGCCAGACCTGTGACATCTGTGCCATTGCCATGAGTCTGGTGGCCTACGTGATCAACAGCCTGATCAACATCTGCCTCATTGGCACTCAGAACCTCTTCTCTTTATTGCTGGCTCTATGGGATACAGTGGTGGGGCCACTGTGGAGGATGACAGACTTTATGGCTACCTTCGTAGCTCACATGTCCAGCAGTGCTGTGGCCATGGCCATCCTCCTCTGGACCCCCTGCCAACTAGCACTGGAGCTCCTGGCCTCAGCTGCCCGACTCTTGACCAGCTTTGTGTTTGTCAATTTCACTGGCCTGGTGCTGCTGGCTTGTGTGCTGACAGTAACAGTGACTGTGTTGCACCCGGACCTCACCATGAGACTGGCCACCTGGTTATTCAGTCACCTGCACACTTGGCCATCCTACCACCGGCTTCGAGAGGATGTTGTGCGGCTATCTCACCTAGCATTGGGTTTGGAGGCTTGGCGCAGAGTTCGGAGCCGCAGCTTGCAGCTGGCAAGCTGGCTAAACTGGGGAGGGGCACTTCAGGCTCCCCAGGGTGGCCCTAGAAGGGTGCCCTCAGCCAGGACCTGGCAGCAGGACACTCTTCCTGAAGCAGGGACCAGATCAGAGGCAGAAGAGGAGGAAGTCAGAATGGCCAGAGTGACAGCTGCCTGGGGCAGGGAGAGGCTCAATGAGGAGGACCTTATAGCTGGGCAAGATCCATGGAAGTTGCTGAAGGAGCAAGAGGAGCGGAAGAAGTGCGTCATCTGCCAGGACCAGAGCAAGACAGTGCTGCTTCTGCCCTGTCGCCACCTGTGCCTCTGCCAGGCCTGCACTGAAATTCTGATGCGTCACCCAATCTACCACCGAAACTGCCCACTCTGCCGCCAGGGCATTCTGCAGACCCTCAATGTCTACCTCTGAAAACTCCCTCCCTCCTTGCCCACTCCTTCAACTCCACACTTGACACAGCCACCTGTGCTAGGACAGCGTTAACACCTAATCTCTGGGTCCTGGATTGAATCCCCTTCTGCTCCAAGCCTCCAAGCCATACATCCAGGACATTGAAATGGGATAACCCTGGAAGACTGACCTGGACAGAGGCGGGCTAACAGCTTCTCTTGACTCTGTGGGTGGGTTCCTATGATACTGAGGGTAGTGTGTCACTATGCCAGACCCAGACTGTTGTGGACATACCTCCAGCTTGCCAGGCCCCTCCCAAATGCCAGCCTTTGGGGCTTTGCCCCTCTACTTCTGGATTTTCTGTTGAGGATTTGCAGGTCCTCTCCCTGCCCCCTTCCCACTGCCTCCCCAGCTTTTGCAGCCATAACACATCAGTGTCATTGGGAGTTTTGGTAATTCAGGGGCCTTGGAATATTCTTGAACCTTTGCTTTCAGCCAGAGTTCTTGTGCCAGATAGGTTTTGGGGGTAGTATTTCTCAGGTGCCCTTAGAGCTACCACGTTTGCCTGTCACAATCTTAGGAGGTGCCCTCCCAACCTGATCCAACAGCTAAGGTCAGGAGTTTATCCTGGGAGGTCGGAAGGTGTATATGCATCTGGCTTTGGGACCATGAGCCCTTATAGCCCCAGCTCCACTGGGAGCCTCAGAAGAGAGAACCCGATTTCTATTTCTATTCATATGCTTTTCACTCTCCACATCGCAGAAAAATGGCATTCCCATTTTGTTTGTCTCTCCCTGTCATTGGGGAAGGTAGACTGTGCACATTCCACTAGGGTCCAAACACAGTAGGGGCCAGGGCTGAGGGGTACGCAGTTCCCTGAGGAGTCTTCTGGCCTAGTTTCCAGTGAATAAAGTCTTGTTGATAACTGACCACCTGTGTATCCTTGCAAGGGTAAACACTTCGTCTGGGTAACTAACACTTCGTCTGGGTAACTGACACTATAGCAAGGGCCTTCAGTCCTGGATTCACAAATGTGGTCTGTGGGAAGCTTGGTGGAGAAAGAGGAGACAGGGTGGGAGCACTGTGCCATGGGGAGAACCCATGCCAGGTTCTGGGTTAGCTTTCATTACCACCAATTTGTGTCCCCATACACATGGCCTTTGGAAAGCCCTCTCTTTTCTATTTTTGGCAGAAGTAAGCCCTAATAGAGAAAAATGTGAATTTTCTCATCCTAGGTTTTCCTCTGGTGCCGCTTCTCAGGAGGGAACTTGGGTTGGGGTTCCTGTCACCTGGTATCCAGTCTACCTTGGTTCCTGGGGAGGCTAGTGCTTATCTTTGTGTCTCAGCCTAGAATGGTGCTGTGATGGGCTAGAGCATGGCTGTGGGACCTCCTGGTGGAGAAGCTCAGCACTCCTGATACCTATTTCCAGCTCATTTAGCCCAGTTCCCATTGGTCATTTGCTTTCACATGACCAGCAAAAGAGAGGGGGACATGCCCCATAATTGTGTATTAAGTCTAGGAGTATAATGCCAGGAACAGTCTTCTGAAAGTGGAGGACGAGGGAAAATGGGTAAGCCAGAAAGAGACTGAGAGGCCCCTTCATTTTCTCTTGGCTGAGTTGATGCAGACCTGGCAAACCCTGGTTAGTTATTGGGTTAGGATGTGGGGCCAGGGCTGGCTTCTGCAGGTCAGAGGAGGGGACCCTCGAACGAGCTTAGACTTGGTGGTTGGCCCACCCAGGCTATGGCCAGTACACTGTGTGTAGAGTTCATCCAGAACTCCACTTTCGAGTTGGGAGGCCTGAGGGAGCATTTTCTTGCCTTCCCCCACCCCTGGAGGAGCTGAGCAAGGAGAGCCTTGGCTCCTAACAATCTGTTTAATGTGAGGGTAAACATTTTATGAGAGAAGATAAACTTCCTGAGCTGGGATCAGAGGACCCTTTTCCCTCCACCCCTATCTTCAATTCCATTGGCTAACCTCCATACCCTTTCTGCCCCTAACCAGCCTAGCAGTCAAAAGCCCAAGCTCTCAAGGGTCGTTGCCGTATTCTAGAGCTGGTGCGCCATCTTGTGGTCATTTCAGAACTACTTATCTCTAGATACCCGGGGACACTACTCCGGTGGCAATGGGGGGTAGAACAGCCTTCCGGTCAGTCATCTAGAGATCAAACCAGTAGCAGAGAAGCCATAAGAAAATCCCTGGCTCCTTTTCTGTTGATTAGAGTAGGGGTGTGTATGGTAAAAGTAGCCTCTACCCAGTTCATATGACATCTCTGAGTTAGAAAAAGATATTGGGAGCCGAACATCAGGAGGGTACTCTCAACTATGTACTCCTTTCGTAACCTACACAGGGGCAACTCCATGGAGCGGCCTCTCATTCACTTGGGCCTACCTCTTGTATCTCCTGCCCCTTAGCTCATCCAGTCCAAGAGCTCTCTCTTCTCCTCCTATATCCCCCTTCCCCCTCCTCAGAAT
>PVIW01007903.1:0-10261 GCA_004026585.1 Noctilio leporinus | reverse complement strand
GCTTTCCTTTGGTCTTGGATAGAAATCTAGCCAGGGTCCTATGCTGCAGGCCCTCATCTCAGACAGCTCCCCATTCCCTGCCAGCAGCAAGACAAGCCAGGCCGTTTCCCTTATTAGTCATTCACAACGTTCCAGCAGGCCAGCCTTCCCGGATGACGTGGCTAATAGTGTCATCTGACCCCTCCCACCCAAGGAGTGATAAAACGTAGGCTCACTTTCTAGTCGGCATCAAGCAAAGACAGGGGAGTTGTGCCAGTCAGAATATACCAGAAACCCAGAAAAGGTGCTGTCCGTCTTGATGCTGGCATAGATGCCAATATAGTCACCCACACCCACCTGCACCCACACCTGGTCCTCGGGCTCCAACCTCACCATGGCACCACCGGAGAGCGAGGCTGGCTTGGGCCACCCTCCAAAAAACTGGAAGAAAGAGGCGATCGACTCGCCATTCTTGACCAGATCAAACTGCAGGCTAGTCCGGTAGACAGTTGCGTGGACCGCGAAGTAGTAGACTCCAGGTACCTGGCAGGTGAACTTGCCGGTGGCGGCGTCATAATGACCCTGCTCATTTACCAGCACCAGGTCGAAAGGTAGGGGAGCATCTAATGGCGGGGGCACCCGGCTCTCGGAGCGCTTGGCACTGAAGGCGGAGCGAGGAGGCACCGAGCACTCCCCCGCAGGTCCAGTTGCCCCCATGGGGCCCGCTTCTCCTCTCGACCCGGGCTCCCCACGGGGCCCCGGTATTCCTGTGGGGGCAAGGGGAGAAGTTCGGGTGAGTGTAGAGGCCCGCAGCGGAGTGTGCGGAGGGACACTGGGGAGCCTCCCATCCTCTCTAACATCCCCAGCCTGCCACCACCCAGCTAGTCCCGCCCTGCGCACCAGCCTCCGCCCCACCCCCCTCCCTCTCCCAGTATCCTGCAGGGCTGGGGCTGATCTGACCTGGTAGTCAAAGAGGGTCCCAGAGCAGAGTCACTATCTCCTATTCCCTCCCAGGGCACAGCAGGAATGGGTGGGATCGGAGTGGTGTCCCCCGGCGGGAATTATGAGCCCCGCAGAGCTCGAGCAGAGGCAGTGCCAGCTCCGACGTCCCGTGGCCCTCTTACCCGGCCTCCCGCCCTCGCCTTTCTCTCCGGGAGCCCCGGGCGTGCCATCCCGGCCGTCTCGGCCGTCACGGCCAGGCAGGCCCTGGCTGCCGTGCTGGCCCGGCGTGCCTGGAAGGCCGGGGTGCCCCGGGCACAGGCTGGGAATCTTGTTGTCGTCCAGCGGGGGCGAGCAGGCCGCTAGGTCCAGGAGCAGGAGGGCGAGGATTGGTCTCATGGCGCTGGCACGGGGAACCCGACCACCAGGGTCCTCTCGTATAGTCTGTGGGCCGGGCAGGACAGGAGTCAGGCCCAGAATTCTGAGACCTGCCTTTCCCTCCACCCAGGGCGGCCGAGTCGATCCCCACCCGACTGCCATATCCCTGGAGCTGAGCAGCCGTGGGGACACAAAGAAATGGAGAGCGCCGAGACCCAAGAACCCCGAGAGCCCAACTGAGAAGGAAGGGAGAGGCCAGGCCCCTCCCTCTATCCCGACCCTGGCCTGCGCCTAATCTTTCCCATGGTCCCCTCCCCCATTCTCTTTCCCTTCCACCGGGCTCACCCCCTTCCCGGATCCTTGGGCAGCTCCCTCTCTCTATGGCCTCCTTCCCGGCGCTTGCTACTTCGGACCCTCCAGCCGACCTCTGCTCCTGCCTCTGCGCTTCTCTCCAGCCCGGCGCCCCAAGCCCCCTTAGTTCCCCTGGTCTTGTCTGGTTCGCTCTCCGCCTGCTCTGCTCTACTTTTCCCAGACTCCAAGAGGAAACCAAGAGCTCCCTCCGGGAAATAGCAGGGAAATAACTCGTGGTGTGCCAGGCGCGCGGCCAAACTTTGCGGGTAGAAAGGAGGGGGAGAGAGACTTGAACCAACACCGAGAGGCAGAACCACAGAGAAGCAGAACCATGAGACAGACACTGAGAACACCTACTGCTCCATGGAGCTGGTAGGAGGGAAAGTGCACCGACAGAGACTAAGGACAAGACTCCAGTTCAGTAGAAATATAAGCTGAGAACTGAGATAGACAACTGGATACCCAGGACTTAGAACAGGGCCTGCCACAGTTACTAGGCACTCATTGAATAATGAAAAAGAAACCCAGAAAAGCAGATGGAGAAGGAGAAGGCAGAAGATAAGGAATATGGGTTGGGTGGGAAGTAATCTAGATTGTTAATGGCACAGCCTGGAGCCAGGTCTGCTGCCTGTGGCAGCTGGGGCTAGTAATGAGACAGGGAAGGAGCTGGGAGAGTTGAAGGGTCTCATTAGTCTGGATGAGGACTTCTCCCCTTTCTGGGAAGCCTTGTGGAGGGGGGTCCAAGTTCCATGCTGGTTCCCCTTCCTTTGTTCCCTTGCTTGCCCACCCTGATAGGCAAAGGAGGATGGGCAGGCAGAGGAGAGGGGTCCACTTCAGTATCAGGGCTGAGCACAAGCCTCCAGGCCAGCTGCCTCAGGCAGTCTGTTGCAGTTGAAGGGCCAGGGGGTACCCAGTAATGCCAGGCCAGACTGGCACTGGTGCTCTGCCTCCTGGCAGACAGAGCGGCAGGGAGGAAGAACACTGCCTAGTGAGGTGCAGCGGGGCACCAGCAGCCCGCACAGGAGCCTCCGGAAATTCTGGTAGCAGGGTAAACTTGTCAGGCTCTGTGGAAGGAGATCATCCCTCAAGCACCTGCACCCCAGGCTCCTTCCCCTTCCTGGGGTGGGGGTTCCTTCTTATCTCTTCCCAGAGCACCTTATAACCTTTGAGGACCTCCATCACTTCCTCCTGGGTGGCCATGCCAACCCAGATATTAGGGAAGGCCGTGGTGTTGTAGCTTAGCCCGTGGCACATCTCCACTTGGATGGGCTCACAAGCCAGCTCTGCAGGGGCAAGAGGGAAGAGTCATTGTGGGGACCAGCTGGCTGTACAACTGGGGGCTAGTCACCTTACCACCACTCTATTGGGTCAGAAGGGGGTGGTTGTTAGAATCAAAGGACATAAAATGGAGGGATGCTCTACACATAATCAGGATTCTGTTATCTTCCAGAGTCTGCTGCAAGCATCCTTGTACAGACCTGGACATCATGCAGGCGCCTCTTTGGTCTCAAGGAACATAGGGGATCAGCATTAGCTGAGATTATTTAGCATCTAGAAGGAACATCCCTGATTTCACCTTCATCTTTGAGGTGGCCTGTGGTGGGGGGTTTTCTCTCTCTTTCTGTTTCAAGGCTGGACTGGTCCTTGAAGGCTCAACCATTGATTCCCACTTAACTTGGGGGTGACACAGGACCCTGTGAAGAGTCAGGGTGGTGAACCCTCCCACTTATGAAAGGTGTTATGAATGGGCACCCAGCCTGCTAAGACCTGCCAGTCCTTGTCCATAGAGCCCTGATGCAAACTTCTCACCTGGAGGTGGGAACAAGGGGCTGCTACACTTGTCATCATTGTTGTCTGTGCAGTCTCTCCATGCGTCGCACATCCACTGCAAACTTCTACACCCTCCATCCTGGCAGAAGGACTGTCTGGGTGCACAGGGGTCTGTAAAGCACAGGAGGAATGGCAGTGCTCTTGGATATATCTGTCCCCTACTGCCTTCACAGTGGCCTGACCAGGGTGCAGAGTCCCCTTCCCTGTTCTGGAGGCACCTCTACTGTGCACACCCGCTTGCCCAAGGGCACCTACTCTCTGTGGCATTAAGAGCCCGGTAGATGGCTGAGAAGCCCATGCTGTGGATGCCATGACCTGTCCTAAAGTGTACAGCCAGGTGGTGATGCAAGGAGACGAGGCGAGGGGGCAGCTCTGTTCCACAGAACCTGCCCAAAGCAGAGAGCAGTCCTGGGTATGGCATCACTGGCTGGCCAGGGTGCACCAAGGCTGCCTACAAGCCTCAACCAGAGCTGAGTGCTTTGGGTGAATCCAGGGGGGATGGGAAGCATATCTGAGCCATGGAACTTAGGGTCTGGTGAGGAAGACACATGTATTCAGTAGACAAAATACAATAGTAAACAAACTGCTTGAACTTGAGCCCCTTTGGGATGGGAAAAATCAATGAGTGTTCCTGAGGGAAGTGAAATTGGACCCGCAGGTGGGAGGACTGGGGAACAGATAGGACTGGGGAAGGGCTTCCTGGAGGAGGGTGATGTAAGGAACAAAGACTTTGGGGTGAGAAAGGACAAGCCTTTTTTTAGGTTGATGGTGAAGAGACTTCTGGCTTGGAGTAGCATAAGAAAATGAGGCTAAAAAGTAAGTTGGACTAATTTGTAGGAAGCCATAACTGTCAAGACTGTGGAGTATGGACTTGATCCTAGGCTCCTCCTCCAACACTGCTGCTACCTGCCCAGGAGGCTGAGGGCCCCTGAGTTGCTGTTCTCATACACCTCCACATAGTCAAACTTGCACTCTTCCTGAGCTTCCAGGCTGAAATTGTGGAACTGTAGTTCTATGCCATGTCCAGCAGGAACTGAGATATGCCAGGTGCAAAGCTGAGGAAGGACACAGATAACACACTTCATAGGTTCCTTCTGTCTCAATCCGGGCACCCAGGCTGAGTGCCAGAATGCCCTCCTCCCAGCTGCAGGCTAGGCAGGGCATGGGCAGGCACTGCCCACCTAGCTCTCATCATAGGCACTCTCCAGGTAGGAATGGCCTTTTCACCTGTCTGGTCTCAGAATTAGGTTTACTGAGCATGGGGGACATCTGGGTATGTAGTAGGCACTTAATAATGCTCTTTTCCTGTCTTCTTGATCTCTGACTTTCCCTAGTACACAGCAGTGTCTATCATGCTATTTCTAACCACACTAACTGGATGCTCAGGCATGCCCATGGGTGCCACACTGCTCTTCCCATGGAATGCTGGCTTACCTTTTGGTGAGGGTATTCCTGCAGGTAGCTGGTAGCAGAGAAATTGCCCTGGAGCCCAGTCAAGTTCCCCCCACAGCCTGTAGAGAAGAGGAGGGGTTCATGAGTTGGTTTAGCTTTGGTGCCTTTGCGCATCAGGGCCAACAGTAACTGCAGAGGAAAGTTTTGTGGGAAACAAATTCCAGATGAGAAGAATTTGCAGGCAGATTTGGGGATGGGCCAGGGCCAGGTTGCTCAGCCTGAACCAGGATCAGATGCCTGAAGACAGTGCCCACTCTGAGGATGGTGAGGCCCATACCTGAGAACTGGGCACTGCAGTTGTCCTCATCACTGCCATCAGCACAGTTGGTAAAACCATCACACACGGAGTCAGGTAGCAGGCAGACGAACTGGTCACAGGGGAACTCATCATGGGCACAGCTCCCTGGGAGGGTGAGGATTCAGAAACACCAGAGTCTCCACCCATTTTGCCAGTGCTGGGAGTGATTGGAATGTCGGGGAGCGGGGGGAGTGGACCATTGATAGGCAGCTGGGGATATGGTGGGAAAACACTCACCATGCCCAGGAGCCACAGCCTGGTACCAGGCAAAGAAACCAAATCCTTCCACACTGCTGTCAGAGATGAAGGCCACCTGGAGGTGGCTGGCATTGGTGTTGAGTGTGGGGGGAGGCACCTTCCCACACACTCTGCAAGAAGCCAGGTCAGGGGTGATAGAGGCTCAGAGCATACCACCAGTCAGAATGGGACCTGCCTGGGCCCTGCAATTCCCTTTCCTCAAGCCCCAAACTTGTGACAATGTGGTCAAAGAAGGCTCCTTTCACTTCTCAGGGAGCTCTGATCTTCTAGCTCCTGTACATCCATCCTTGAAACATTTATTCATGATGAAGGAGGTAGGTGATCTGTTTTACAGATTTGGAAACTGGTTAGAAAGTGGAAAGAAGACCTGGGCTGGTGTGGATCAGTGAGCGCTGGCCTGTGAACCAAAGGGTCGCCAGTTTGATTACCAGGCAGGGCACATGCCTGGGTTGCGGGCCAGGTACGCTGTTGGGGGTGTGCGAGAGGCAATTGGTCATTGTAGCTTTCTCACATCGAAGTTTCTCTCCCTCTGTTCTTATCTCATATTTCTGAAAATAAGTAAAATCTTAGAAAGAAAGAAAGGAAGAAAGAAGTAATCTTTCCAAAGTTATATAGTAGAGATGTGCCCAGAGGTCAGGAATCTCAATTTCCTCCCAATCAAGCCTTTCCCATTGTAGCTCCCGGGCTCTACCCTCCAGGCAGGGATTCAGGACAGAAGTGGGATCTTCTGAGGGCAGAAGGACCCACCTGAGCAGGGGGCCTGTAGATTCAGGGAAGATTTCCAATCGATCAAAAAGACAGAAGGCCACATTCTCTATGCTGAGAGCTTTAATATTGAGCTGTATTGCATGGTTTGTGGACACCTGGATGTGCCACATGCAGTGGGCATTAGGTGGGTAAGGGTCTGGGTAGTTGGGGCTGCTGAAAAAGCCCCTTGGTCGAGGAAGGAGGCCCCCACAGACTGCAGAGATAGAGGTTAGAGTTCAGAGCTCAAAAGGAGAGAGATTCTTTTTTCCCAAGGTACCTCTTCCTGGCCCCCTCCCTCCTGCCATCTTGGGCCCTTTAAGGATCCCAGTTCTGCCATTCATACTTACTGGGCCAGGGTGTAGAGCTCATGCCTGCCTCCTGCTGCTCTTTAGGGACCCCAGTTGCCTGAGAGGTGGTAGTGGTCATGGTAAGGGTGGTGCCAGTGGTGGTGAGGCCTCTGGGCAGTGGGTGGTAGGAGGCCCCAAATAGGGGTCCAACCTGCAACTCTGGAGGCAAGAAGGTGGGGGAGTGAGGTTCAGAGGAGCTGTGTCCCTGGGAGATGTGTAGCATAACTCATGAAGTCTCATTTCAAAGCCCTTCTCCCAAGCAGGTCATGGGTACTTACGGGCCAGGATGACGGCCACCAGCAGCCCCAGCAACAGGAGCAGCAAGCTGGCCAGCAGCAGGACACACAGCAAGGAGAAATGGCAGTCTGGCTGCAGACCTCGGGGACGCCAACCTGAGGGCCCGAGTGGTAGGATTTTGAGAGCCCTTTTCTTTCTGCATCTTTCACAGTGACCCCAGTTGCTGGGCCTCTCAGTCCTACTCCCAGGTGACCCCCTTGAGATGGTTACCGTGCCAGGGAGCTCGGGTGCTATAGCGGACATCCTCCCGAAAGGCCAGTGGAGGGCAAGATGGTCCTGATTCAGGCTCAAAAGCAGGATTGTAGAATTCAGTCTGAGAGGGCAAGGTGGTGGCACTGCTTGGCAGGTGTGTCCACTGGGCACTGCCAGCCCTAGGCAGGCAGCTGGGTTTTGGAAGGGTGGTTCTTTGTGATCCTTACCTTGCTCAGTTCTGCTGACTCCACACACAGGATGATATCTGAGCAGTCCTTCATTGCTCAAGGCTCTGCATAGCTTTCTGGAGTTCTTGCAAAAGCATAAGATCCCCAAGAGCCCGCTACCTGACCCCAAAGCCCCCGTCAAAGGGATAGCCTGTGCTTCCTGAGGGAATGGGCTACCAGACTAGACCAGCTCTCAGGCTGCAATAGGCAGACTGGCTTGAGCTCCTGGCTACTTTGGCCCTGTGTGAGAGAAGGGGCAGCAGCCAGAAGGAATTTGCAAAGGCATGAAATGGTCCCTTAATCCAAATCAGCTGAGGAGGTTGCGGTCCATACCCTGGCACAGGGGAGCAGTCTATAAAGGCACAGGCAGTAGCTAAGAATATCCCACAGAGGACACTAAGTGCTCTGTGCATGGGGGAATGACCAGGCGTGCACTGAGTGAACAACTGAGGAGTGCTAGGAGGGAAAGAGGACATAAGGGCTGTTTTGCAAGCATGAAGAAGCTGGATGCAAGGGCTTGGCAGCTTTAAGGCCTATGAGTCATAAGAGCCCTAGACAAAACCAGCTGTCCAATTCTCCCAGTTAGGGTGACTGGGGCATTAGCCAAGCCTGGGTCTGTAAAAGGCCCTGTTAAAGCACCTGTGTGACCAGGACAAGGAGATAAGTCATTATAAGAATCACATTGTGGCAGAGGGCCCGAGCCTGGGATGCTGGCGCCTCCTCCTGCCATTGTTCATCGGACAGCTGCAGAGGCGGGCGGGCGCAGGATCCCGGCCCCGGAGCCACCGGGTTGCAGTTAATCAGCTGACTTGGAAACCCGGCCCTGGAACCACCGGGTTGCAGTTAATCAGCTGACTTGAGAAACTCTTGCTACTCAGGACAAGGGGAGGAATGCACAAAACGGCTTGCTACCTTTGGATCTCTTCTCTAACGCCAGGCACACTTATGTTGAAAAAGGAAGCCTGATCCAAGAACTTCACAAATTGAACTGTTTCCCAATGAAAGTAATAATAGTGTTAATTTAATGATTCTTTAAGACACAACACATTTTTTCAATTAAAAAATGGGAGGAGGTAAGATGGCGACAGAGTAGAGAGCAGTGCTGATGGTGTTCTCGAGTACCAAAGCAGCTAGAGGACAAGATAGGAAGCGTGAGACATCTTCAGGACCCTAGGGACTGGAACGGGCAGCATCTGGACACAGGGGAGCACAGCCCAGAGGCAGAGGCGGCCAGCAGGACAGTAGGTGAGGGGTTCCTGACCAACTGGCCGGTGGGACGAGGTCGGCTCTGGGCAGTGGCGGCTCTGCCCAGTGGGGTGAGTTTGACTGGACCCAGTTCCAGGGTCCCTGGTGACTGGAAGTCTCAACAGTGAAGTGCGGGCGGCGAGGGCAAACACCGTAGGGAACGTGGAATTGAACTCTTGCAGGGGAGGGACTGTGTGAGAGACTCACTCCGGGAACAGGGAGAGGAGGCTGCTAGCGGGGCTAGAGGAGGAGGAGAAGAGTCCTGCGGGAAACCAGAGCCGGGGAGCAGGAAGTGCACCGGCCGGGGCGGCGAGAGGGCCGAAAATGGTGCTGCTGGGCCACCGGGGAAATGGCAGCTAGAAGCCCCTGCGAGGGGGGAGGCCCAGCCCTGCGCAACCACACAGGACCCCGGACTCCGCGGGAAACTCCAAACAGCGAGCCGGCGAGCTGGAACTAGTAGCGGGGGCAACTGACCCGCCATTGCCGGAGACAAAGGCCGCATCGCCCATGCCTTGGAGGGGCTCATCGCAGCGGCCATGTAAAGGACTCCGCAGAGAGCTGGTTGGCTTGGAGGAGTGGTGCCCACCCCGGAAGGGCGGGACAGTGTAGGCGGACCCCAGACAGTGTTGACGGACAGGGGCGGCCTCCTCCCGGAACTGCGGGGGCGGGGCCAGTCGTCACAGGGACCAGCGAAGTTGCGGGCTGTCCTGCAGGGGTGCTGGGTGCTCATCATGGGCAGGAACCTCCGCCAGGAGTGGGAGGGGGCACCCTGCGGGCTCCAGAACACTGGCAGCCCTAAAACCCAGCCAGGCTGCGGAAGGCCCAGCTTACCTGGGGGCTGACACTCAGAATCAGCCCTACTGTGACAATCAGAGGCCCTGCCACGTGCCAAGACCGGCTAGAATATAGACTATAGACTGTAAAGTCATGACCAAGAAAAAGAGGCAGCATCAGGAAAGGGATTGCTGCCAATCTCAAGCACCTGAGTTATACCGAGAGGAATATGAACTATTAATCCCCAACATATTCTTTGCAAAAGTTACTTCTCACATATTCTTAATCCCCCCTATACCTCAATTCACCTAAATACCCAAAACCCTCCCCCTACTCTTGAATTAAAGTCTACTCACTCTGTGGCTATAACACATTCCCAGTCCTCAATCTAAGTATTCCTCCCTTCCCCAGCCTTTCTAAACCCTTTCTTTAGTCATTTCTTCCTTCCTCTTTTTTTTTTTTTTTTTTTAAATTTTTCTTTCTGGTGAAGCCTACAGGTTCTGGCTCCACCTGGACCAATCAGAAATCATAAAGGGGGACCAGACAGCTAAAACCTTTCTTTATTAATATTGATTTCTCTTTGTCTTGTGACTTTCTCCCCCCATCCTTTTTTTTTTTTCTTCTTCTTCTTTCTCTCTTTCTCCTTTCTTTTCTCCCTGATAAAACCCACTGGTCCTGGCTCCACCTGGACCAAACAGAGACCATCAGGGGTGAACAGACACCTAAACCTTTTCTTTATTAATATTGATTTCTCTTTCTCTTGCGACTTTCTCCCTTTCTTTCTTTCTTTCTTTTTTTTTTTTTCTTCCTCTGCTAAAAGCCCTCAGGTCCAGGCCCCATCTGGACCAGTCAGGGATTATTAAGGGTGAACAGCCATTTAAACCCTTTCTTCTTATTATTATTATTGTTTTTATTTCTTTTTTCCTTTTGCATTTTTTTTTTTTTTT
>PVIW01007902.1:0-67027 GCA_004026585.1 Noctilio leporinus | reverse complement strand
GTTGATCTTTTGTTCTGAGGTGGGTCTCTTGAAGACAGCATATATGTGGGTCATGTTGTCTTATCCATTCGGCTACCCTATGTCTTTTGATTGGTGCATTTAATCCATTTACATTTAAGGTTATTATTGATTGATACTTATTCATTGCCATTTTCTCCCTTTGTGTCTGTATTCCTCTTTGGCTTTCTCTGTTTCTTCAATTCATTTGTTTACTTATTTTTAGAGCAGACCCTTTAGCATTTCTTGCAAAGCTGGTTTGGTAGAGATGTATTCTTTTAGTCTTTTTTTGTCTGGGAAGCTCCTTATTTCTCCTTCTATCTTGAATGAGATCCTTGCTGGGTAGAGTATTCTTGGTTGCATGCCTTTGTTTACCATGACTTGAAATATTTTTTGCCATTCCCTTCTGGCTTGAATTGTTTCTGTTGAATAATCATTTGATAGCCTTATTGGAGCCCCTTTGTATGTTATTTGTCTTTTCTCTCTTGCTGCTTTTAGGATTCTCTCTTTGTCTTTGAAATTAGGCATTTTAATAATAATGTGCCTTGGTGTTGGTCTGTTTGGGTTGATCCTCATTGGGACCCGCTGTTCTTCCTGAACTGGATTCATGTTTTCACTCATCATGTTAGGGAAATTTTCTATCATGACTCTTTTGAACAGGTTTTCCATTCCTTGTTTCTCTTCTCCTTCTGGTATCCCTATGATACGGATGTTGTTACATTTCATGTTGTCCTGCAGCTCTCTTAACCCGAGAATGTGAGGTTTTCATGCTGTAATTGGACTATTTCCAAGTTGGCAGAAGGGACCACCCAATTTTAGAATTCAGTTCATGGGTTGAAAAACAACAAATTTATTTTGTTAATCCCACTTTTATTAAATTAATGAATAGTTCAAATTAAGTAATTTAACTCTAAAAAAACGTGTTGACAATAAATTAAAAACAATAAATTTTTGCAATGAAACTTTATTGACCTTATTTTTTGCAGTTTGTTATTTCTAAGCAAATAAAGTGTTATCTGTTTTTAATCAACTTTACTACTGCTTAATTTCCATTAAGATTTTCTTTGGCATGTGCCAGGCCTTGTCTGCTGGTTGCAAATGAAGGAATTTTTTCATGTAGTCTCTAACATCTAAATTGCATAAAGTGTCCCTGTTTTCCTTTTAAGTTCTTAACTACCTTACACTGAGAAGGGGCTCATTTTGACTAGATCCTCTTTTATAAATAACAGTAAATGCTTTCATCTGTCCATCAAAATCATGTTGAAAGTTCCTTTTCAACTTCATTTTTATGACATTTTCACCTATTTTGATAGAATTTATTAAGAAAGAAAATCACACCACCATAATAACTTCAGACTTCTTTTAGAGATAGCCTGAGGTACAAATTCAACATGCAAATAATTCTTTTCATTATCTGCCTCTGAAAACATAAAATAAAAGTTAAAGACAATGAATTCCTGTTGGAAACATCAAAGTTAAATATACTCCTGGACAGACATTTAATAAAATCAGATATGAAGAACAGGAAGGCTAAGTTGTTATAAACATCGGTTGGCATGTCTTGCAGTCCTTGGTGGTCTAAGATCACCGCTTTAAATTTCAAAGGATTTGAAGAAAGACAGCTTCACAGTTGCTCTGGAGTCTTCCTGAAAGAAGCTTTTTACAGATCTAACATGGACTGATTGGATATTTATTACAGACCCGTCATGGTCTTGGAAGAAATCAGTGATTTACACTTGTAGCCATATTTCCAATGAGAATATCTTTTTTATTGAGAGGAGCGAAGGCATGAGGGGCACATAGATCATTCACAGCTGTCCTTGTCAAGCAGTTGCTTTTTATTTGTTACCATTGCTGCATTCAACATTATAGTGGCATTTCCATACTTGTTATTAGTAGGGGTTTTTGTTGTTGTTATTGTTGTTCTGATTAAAAGCATGCATAACATTCTTTCTAAATTATGTGTCACTTTGTTGTGATTGTTCTTTCTGGTAATTTAATAGTCTGTGAACCGGAAAGCTTTGAAATGACTGTCCCCTATCCTTTAGCATAAACCAATTACCAGGATTTAAACCTATCTGACAAAGACTGTAGTAACAGATTTGAGAACAAAGTGGTTTTAAATTGTTATTTTTGAATATTTAACCTTTCCTGTTTTCTATAACTAGGCGTTTTCAAGTACAGTGTGTAATCATGAAAATGACATCAGCTTTTCTTATTTCTTCAATAAAAAACATGTCTTCCAGACTTTCCTATACCTTCCAGTGATGTGCAATAGCATAAATTCATTTAAATTAACTATAGCCTGTTGTTACAATAAAGATATGTACAAAAGCTTTGGAACCAAGGCTGATTTCTAAAAACCAAGTTTGATTCTCAAAGAAATATATGTAATTGTTATTCAAGTATTCTTTAAAGGAGAAGAATTGAAAGCAGAAATACTTTTTTTCAACTTAAAATCATATTGGGCCCTGACTGGTGGCACAGTGGATGGGTGCCAGCCTGGGAACCCAAAGGTCACTGGTTTGGTTCCCAGCCAGGGCACATAACCAGGTTGCAAGCCAGGTTTGTAGCTGGAGGCAGGTGAAAGGCAACTATATATTGATGTCTCTCTGCCTCTCTACCCTCTCCTAGCTCTGGAAATAATAAATAAATTTTTAAATAATAATAATAATAAAATCATATTGGAGAGGTATCCAAACCAGGTTTAGAATCTGATACAACCAGGTTTCCCTGTAGTTAGTGTTTTGTTAAGCTGTAGACAATAATTATTATTCATGATGTGCCTACAGAAAAATTCTTAAAGGTTCTACTTGTCACAAGAGGAACATAGAGGAAATGTAGTATGTGCTCACTAGGTGTAGACAGTGCTCACTGTCTGGCAAAACAGTCCTGGGAGATTTGACACAGTAACAAATGTAAGGAGATTCCTTCCCAACCACATATTGCACCAAAGTTGACTCTCGTGCATCACTTTCTAAGTCATGAAAGAGATCAAACACTAAAAGATATGTCTAGCTAATAGGATATGAAATAAAATAATGAAAAGCACTTTTCTTCGGTTATTCTCAAACAGACCATAAATATTTACATCCTGTTATAAAACACCTTAACAGCTCAGTGAGATTGAATGCAATAGCACTTAATGCAATATAACTCCAAACACTTTACAACTCCATAGGACTTTATAACTATTTCTTATAGTGTTTATCATGCAGGAAAATTTATGACTGGACTGGTTAATGTTCTTTGTTTAAAAAACATGTTTAAAAACCCCACTATATGTGCTATAGGAACAGTATTTTAAAATAACATCTATGCTGTATGTACATACAGTTTCATCCAAAAGGCCATGTGAGCCCTCAAGGAATTGGACAAAAGCACTAGGTTTATTTCCTGAGGATTACTGTACCATTTGCCTGCACATCTTTTCTTTTTTTTTTTTAAGATTTTATTCATTATTTTTAGAGAAAGAAGGGCAAGGAGGGTGGGAGGAAGGGAGAGAAACAGAGAGAGAAATATCAGTGTAATCAATGTATGGTTGCCTTTCACCTGCCTCTAGCTATAGACCTGGCTGGAGACCTGACTTGCAACCTGGTTATGTGCCCTGACTGGGGAATTGAACCAGCGACCTTTGGGTTCTCAGGCCAGTGCCAATTCACTGAGCCACATATCTTATAGAAAGGAAAATGTGTGTGCTTAAAGCAAAGCACCTTATAAGCCTTACATTTAAGTACTGCTTTACGGTTCACTAAGCAATTTCTTGCTATTTTCTTACTTGATCATCAAGTAAAGAGATGGGAGGAGTATATGAGGGAGGGAAAGAATATTTATTGTGCACTTAATTAAGTACCAGAGACCATAGAACTATGATCTATTTGTTGGCTGAATTCTGAAAACCATGTGGGATACACATTTTTATTTAAGTTTTATAGATGAGGTTCCGAAAGATTAATTCTACTGGTTAATGTTATATAGATATTAATTGGCAGAGCTGGGACTGAATCCAAAGTCTTTCTCCAAGACCAGAAGTGTTTTTCCCCTTTTTTTTGAGTAATTATTAACTATTGAACAGTTCTATGATTCTATTTTGTTATTAAAATGACCTTTTATGAGGTGTCAAAGCTTTTCGAAATATCCTGTAGTAGCTACTCTTTGAAGTATTTACTTTTTGCTAAATAAAACATTGGGAAGCCCATTTCAATCTCTTGTATTTCTTAATTTGAAATTTAGAATTCTACAAGTGAGTGTGTTCTGGTTCTCTCCATTCAATGAGTCAGGGCAGGTTTATGAAGCATGATCATAGGCTAGGTTCTCCTCTACATCTGTAGACAAAAGAGATAGGGAAGAGGAACGCAAATTCTCCTTGGTTTGTGAGTAACCTGTGAATGATTCACAAGTGAATAATCAAAGAGAACCTCTCTTTACATTTTGACCCATTTACTACTGGCCCAGTTACCCACTATCTGATGTGAGAAGAAGACTGAGAACACTGTATCAGGGAGTTGTCAAAATGCCCTTTTCATTCTTTATTTCTTAGCCCAGTGGGTCTCCAAGTACATTCTTTAGACCCTAAGAATCCAGTTCAGGTACCTTTGGAGCCAGTAAGAGGCAAAGGGAGAACCATCTTCTACCATAACAGCAATATTTTTAGCTACTTTATGTTTGTTTTGTTTTATGATTTCCTTTAAGAAAGAGATAATTTGTACTCTACAAGAGCATACATATAGCCCTGGCTGGTGGCTCAATGGATAGGTGCTGGCCTGCAAACCCAAAGGCTGCTGGTTCGATTCCCCAGCCAGGGCACATAACCAGGTTGCAAACCAGGTCTCCAGCCAGGTCTGTAGCTGGAGGCAGGTGAAAGGCGACCATACATTGATGTCTCTCTTTCTCTGTCTTCCTCCATCCCTGCCTTTCTCTCTAAAAATAATGAATAAAATCTTTTAAAAAAGAAAAAGAACATATATATATTAATAGATACATAATAAATACCACCAACCTTAGCCCAGTATTTATTAGTCTGAGGCTCTCACTAAAAAATCTGCAAACTTAGTAATAAGGTTTGGGAAACTATTTTAATATTTTTAATATTACAAAACCACTAACAGTCCATTTTAGCAATATATTAACTTTAAAATAAAGAAAAAAAGAATACTTGTGATTAAATGTTGGGTTATCTATTCTGCTTTAAAGTAAATATTTGTAGTATATGATTTATATCTTAGGGTGTTCAGAACATCAGTTACATAGGTCTTTGATACCAAAACAATAAAGGAATTAATTTACACTAAATAAAGAAGTTAGTTTGAAAGACCAGAATGATTCAAAACATGGAAACTGTAATGAAAAAAAAAAAAACATTTAAAAAGTTGGCAGATGTTCTCCATCAGGCTCTTTTCCTTCCCGATCAAGCTTAATTTTACCTTTGCTTTTGATCTTCACTAAACTCCCAAAGTTACCTAGAACTTGTAGCATGTGAAAACTGACCTCCAGAGTCATGTGGCAGAGCCAGGAATACTGGACCTGAGCGCTCTCCAGCAACACCCACTTGTCTAAGGCCTAGTAGGAAACCCCCCTTTTGGAGAAGTAATCAAGCATCTAACAGTACTGTTTGGCTATCAATGGAATCAAAGCTTAATATTAATAAATTAACATTGTCAATAGTAAGTACACCTCTTATCAGAAATACAACATGAATATCACAAGACATACTTGCAGAATACTGTTAAAATAATTACTTTAGGGTTTTATAGCACCAATCAGGTATTTTACTTCTTGACAACAAAAGAAGAAACCTTTTTCACCATGAGCCACATAAATGTCACTGAAGGGCTTGTTCTCTGAATTTAACTTCTATATGTAACAGCCATGATCTGAGAGGCTTAGGGCACATTGCCTTAAGAGGCAACCACACATTGATGTTTCTCCCCTTCTCTTTCCCCCTCCCTTCCCCTCTCTCTAAAAATAAATAATTTTTTTTTTTTTTTTTTTAAAGAATACATCCAGAACCAAGAGTTGAGTAGACTATAAAGCTAAAAAGGAAACACAAATGAGTCACCCTACTAGGTGGTATCTCCAAGCAGGAATCAGATACAAAGTTAGTGGGTCAGGAAGCTGACAACTGTGATATCAGGATCTTGGTGACATGCAGAGTGAAAGGAAAATAATTAAAACTTAAATAGACCCTTCATCCCATCCTCAATGCTCGCTTCCTGACTTTGGCCCTCATGCCATCCTTTATTCTTTCCCTTTTGAGGGTATCATGTTGGAAACTAAGAGTAGTTTATCTGGATGTAGCTCTGGCCCAGAAGTAGAAAATGCCCAACCACTCCATGGCATTTCCCCAAGGATTAGAGGAAAGGTAAAGGCCTCTGTTGCATTAACTTTTTGTTAAATTTCCCAGCAGAAAGCTTAATGTTTTTTTTTTTTTAAGGACATGAAATAATATGAAACTCTTGGCTACTTCCTGCTATTATAATATGGCTCCATTAAATATTTTGCATTTTATTCTTCAAACTGTGATCAGCACTGAAAGGTACAGGAAGCTATGGGATGAGGGAATTAGAAGTTCCCTGGCAAAACTTGTATAATGCTAGCTTTAAAAGATGTGCCTCTAGTACCCTCTGCAAAAGGGAACTTCCAGAGGATTTACTGGTCTTACTGTTCTTCAGCTTGGATAACTGTACATACTCCCAGTTCCATGGTTTATTTTCTATCTTGCCAAATTGCACATCTTCACATATTTGTTGAATGTGCATGGCTTTTACCTCTATTATACTTGCTTCATTAAAAACTGGTTCCACCAAGAAAAGATGATCTCTACATTAACCATGGCTGGTTTTCTTCTTCACTAGGTAAAAACACCTCGCCACCACATGGGTTTCCTCCTAAGGATAACCTGTCTGATTTACATGACAAATTCCTGTTCCTCTCATTTATAAAACTGTGACCTAATGCTTATGAAATAGTAACACTAACTCACTACAACCTAGTCACTCTCTCTCACTCTGGATTTTATGATACAGCTTTTTATACCAAACATCTTATTTTATTTATTTTTAAAAAGATTTTATTTATTATTTTTAGAAAAAGGGGAAGGGAGAGAGCCAGAAAGGAAGAGAGAGATATCAGTTTGTGGTTGCCTTTCACTTGTCTCTAGCTACAGACCTGGCTGGAGACCTGGCTTGCAACCTGTATACCAAACATTTTAGGATGCACTGAAACTTTACTACCTATTGCTTTGCCTTAATAAGCATTGGTTTTTGTAGTTAGCTTTTTTGTACTTCTCACCAAGGACAGAAATGTTGGCAAAGGGAGAAGCCATGTTATTTTAACATCAGGGGACAGTGTCATAGATAGGGCAACCTGTCAAACCTCCATTATACAAATGTTGGAAATGAGGGTCAGAGTAATTTAGGGACTTCTCCAAGGAGAATGATTTGGGTCTAGAACCCAGATTTCCTAATGAGTCTACTCACTATAGTTTATTTTTATCCATTATGATACATAGCTTCACATTCACTTTGCAAAATATTCCTGTAAAATTCAATGCTTTTATGTAAAACTATTCAATAGAATAAAGAAAGTGGAAGCCACAAACATGAAATTTTGAGGATATTTAAACACTTCCAAAGACCAGATGCCTTTGCCTTGTTTACCCAATAACATAATGTAACCCTATGACTTCTCTGAGAAATAAGACTCTTCTGTTGCTTTATCAAAAATAAATTACATTGGGCCTGAAACCACCAGGCACTCTCTGTAGCCCCAGGGTCAGACTTCTGGGCAAATCAGCTCAAGCCCAGGACCATTTCTTGTGGCAAAGTTTCACAAAGCTACCTCTCAGTTTAAAGCTGTTGCTTTGGAAACTTCCAAACAAAAATAAGCATCTGGTTTTTTTAGCCTCTGGCATGGATTAAAATTTTATAGGTCCACTATTAGCAAGATTGTGACTGTAAATGTCTAAACTTGACCTATTAAAACATGACTCTTTCAACATTTTAGCCACTTCATTATTTTCCTTAGGATGATCAGATAACTTTCACTTAGCTTAGAGGAATTTTTATATTTTTCCAGGAAATGTAGGTAACTCATGATCAATACCTTAAGAGCAAGAACCATAGAGATATAATAATTAACAAAGGTTTTAGACTGGCACCAAAAATTCAACAAAAAAATCTTAAAAAGTTTTACTTCCTAAAAGGAAGTAGAAATTCTCAGGGTTTTATACAGTTTTAGCTACTTAATTCTTTCTTATAGCTCCCCTTTGTCAGTGTGATATTCCTAGAGAAATCTTTACATGGCTACTATGACTAATTCCAAAACTACTCACAAATAATGCCAGTTAACTACTAAGCCATGACTATGACCTAATTCTTAAGTGATTGACAACAAAAGAAAAGTCATTGGTCATGAAAATACATACTAAAAGTCTAGAAAAATCACATGACATGCGCTGCATCTTTTAGTGGCTTAGATTTACAATTTCTTTCTTTTACTTTTTTTTTCCTTTTATTATTTAAAGGCCATGATTGCAGATAGCTTACAGTTGTCCTTGTGTTTTTTGCCTGAAAGAACTCTTTAAGTGCTCTTGAAATGGTTAGATGAGTAGCAGAAACAATCGCATCTTTTCAGCCCTATCACAACCATTCTAAGATTTTGATGAGTAAAAAGTACTGGGCCGATTTTAAGTTGATAATGGCCCTCCAATTTCTAAAGTTCTTTCAGAGTGTAAACTATGTCTCTTGTACTCTTCTGGCATGGTTTTGCTCATTTGCAGGAAAACCATATTTTGCACCAAATCCTCACATATTGATATGTTGAGGAAATAAACAGAAAACATCACTTCCCCATCCATCTGCTAAGCTTGATAGAAAGATGAACACCCAGTGTTCAGATGTTTTTCACTCAGGTTTGAAACTTCATGCTCAGCATAATTTGCTTTCACTTTTCAAGACACATTTTAATCCAATAAGGAAAAATTATGCCCCTTTGTTGAAAACAAATGATACCAATAAATAGAAAGGCCAGCTATGCTTTGGACATTGTCAAGATACATCTACAACTGGGCTTCTGTCAAGGCTCTAGAAACATAGTCACCAATTATGTCAAACAACAATTTTCTCCATTTTTTATAAGCAAGTCCAGCAGTTATTGTTCACATACCAATATGTACTTTAATTTCAAAGTACCCAGTGCAATACTAAAAATGAGGATAAGTACTTAATTTATAATTTCTAACAAATTGTTTTCTAAAGATCTTCACACCCACACATCAATACCCAGAATTACACAAGCTCTTCTTGGTTTGCAAATATTTTAAAAGTGTGAAGCAAAGCAATAAAAGTCAATTGAACAAGCAAAAACCTGGCATTCACAGTGCCCACTGGAAACTGAGCCAAATGCTCTTGTGTAAAAGGCAGTAAGAATGAAAGGTGCATACTTCTGTAAAGTGTCCCTTCCAATATTTTTGCTTCCTCTTCTGTTTGTAATTCCAATTCTTCAGGGGAAGTTTGTGCTTATCTCCTGTTATTGATTTGCTTTTCACATTCTAATGGGTGGAAGAAATGATTTTGCAAATTATATGTTGGTGGGAGACAACACAGCTCAACAGAATTTCTAAGTTACACCTAACATAAACCCCCACTTACTCAGGCAGTCCCTACACCATTTGATCATGTCCATGGGTCATGCAGATATGTTCCTATACTATACATATATAGTTTACATCCCCATGGCTATTTTGTAACTAATTAGACTTCTTAATCCTCTCACCTCCCATCTGGCAAGCATCAGAATACAGTCCGTATCCATGGTTCTTTCTCTGTTCTTATTTGCTTAGCTTGGTTTTTAGATTTAATTGTTGATAGATATGTACTTATTGCCATTTTATTGTTCATAGTTTTTATCTTTTTCTTAAATAATGTTTTGGTGATAATGAACTTCATTAGTATTTTCTTGTCTTGGGAGCACTGTATCTGCTCTTCGAGCCTAAAAGTTAGCTTTGCTGGATAGAAAAATCTTGGGTGTAGGTCCCTGCTATGCATGATTTTGAGTATTTCTTGCCAATCCCTTATAGCCTGCAACGTTTCTTTTGAGAAATCAACTGACAGTCTTATGGGAACTCCCCTGTAGATAACTAACTGCTTTTCTCTTTCTGAATATAAGATTCTCTTAACCTTTGACATTTTAATTATGATGTGTCTTGGAGTGGGCCTCTTTGCATTCATCTTTTTTTGGGACTCTCTGTGCTTCCTGGACTTGAATGCCTATTTCCTTCATGAAATTTGGGTAGTTTTCTTTCATTGTTGTTTCAAATAGATTTTAAATTTCTTACTCTTTCTCTTCTTCTTCTGGCAACCCTTGAAGTTGTCCCAAAGGTTGCTTACACTATCATCATTGTTTTTGGATTCCTTTTTCTTCTTGTTCCGATAGGTTGTTTTACTTCCTTATGTTCTAAATTAGCTTCATTCACTCTGCTGTTGTTTCCCTATAAATTGTTCTTTATTTCAATTAGTGTATTCTTCATTTATGACTAGATCTTTTTTATGCTGAAATTCTCACTATTTCACTCATTTTTTGCTGAAGTTCTCACTAAATTCCTGAGTATCCTTGTAACCAGTGTTTTGAACTCTGCATCTGATAGATTGTTTACCTTTATTTTGTTTAGTTCTTTTTCTGGAGTCTTGATCTGTTCTTTGGGCAGCCAAATAAAAGAACAAAGTTTCTTTGTTTCCTCATTTTGTGTTTGTTTCTATGTACTAGGTAGAGCTGCTTTGACTCCTTATCATAGTAGCATGGCCTAATGTAGTAGGTGTCCTGTAAGGTCCAGTGGCACAGCCTCCCCTATCACTCAAGGTAGGTACTCAAGGTGTGCCCTTCATGTGGCTGAGTACCACTTCTTCTTATAGTTGAGCCTTGATTCTGTTGGCAGGCCAATGGAGGGGATTTACCCAGGCCAGTCAGCTGCAAGGACTGGCTATGACGCTGACCACTGACCATTGACCACTGACCTCTATCCTTTGTGGTGGATCAACTGTGCTGGGGCAAGGTAGTAGTACTATAATGTGGTCTGTAGCTGTCTAGTGGGTTCACAGGTTCTGGGGTTTCCCAAATGGGGCAGTCCAAGCTCAGCCCCCACTGGAGTTTTACCCTGGGCCATCCAGCAGTAGCTACAAAGCAATATGAGATGCTGCTACTTGTGCTAGGTTGGAGATCCCCAGATGAAGCCAAGCTGTGAATCTAGATTGGCTGCTGCTAGTGCCAAGCCTAAGTGTAGCAAGATGTACAGGGGCTGGGGGATACTGAAGCCAGCTGTTGCTTATTTGTTAGGTTTTAGAAAGTGGTAAAGCATGAGCCAAGATCAGCCATTCATATGGAAAAGTCACTGTTAATAGCTTGGGTGGGCATTTAAATTGCATGGTACAGAGTCCCTCTGCATGGCGAGGAAAATAGTGTTAGCCAGATTAATGGAGTCTCAGATTTGGAACCTGCTTACCAGCTCTGTGGCTCTGTAGGTGCGGGCTTCAACAAAGGGAAAATGGCCTCTGCCTACCTTTCTATATGGAAAAAAGCTGTCCCTCAGCTCCCACTCTAATGTCAGACATTTCATTTCCTCCCTGTATGCCACTGGTGCCTTTCAAGCTGCTATCCCAGTTCTGGTGCTCTGAGGGAGTGAGTCTGAATAAATCTGTGTGTGGGCTTTTAAAGGGAAACTGCTTGGGACTCTAAAAGTTTCTTCCACTGGCTCAATACCTGATAGTTTTTGCAGCCAGAAGTTACTGGGGCTTATCTTCCTGGATCTGGAACCCTGGGATAGGAGCTGGTACCCGTCACTTCCATGAAATCCCTCCCAAATTTTTAGCTACCACACTTGGAAGTGGGGCCAACCTATTCTGTGTGTTTGCCCATCCTACCAATCTGGATGTATGTGGTTTCTTAAATTTCAACTTCCCTTCAACTCTATTTCTGATGGTTCTGAGTGATGATTCTTCTATATTTCAGTTGTAATTTTGATGTAATTTTGATTTTGCATGAGGAGACAAGTCATGTTTACCTATGTTACCATCTTGATCAGAAGTCCTATCAATTCTTGTCTTTCCTCAAATATAGCACAGCTGTTTAGGAGACTTTCTTTTTCTCCAGTTATTGGATTAAATGCCCTCTTGCCTATTCTAAGATCTGGCTCTACCAATTATCCCTCAGTTTCCTTTATCATTCACTTCTCCTCTCATGATCTTTACTTTCTGGTTGTTTGCTCTCCCTAAAGTAATCTTATTTGCCATTTACTGCCATGGCTGTTTTCAAGGCCAGGGACTCCCTGTTCTTTGTCAAAGGCAGAGGCATCTCCTTTAAGATGAAGTCCTTATTTCTAGTTGCCTACTCGACATCTCCTGGCATGCACAATTTAACTCAACTTATCATATCTAGAGAAGGTTCTTCCTCTCTTCTTTCTGTGTTTCTCAGAATACAGCCTTTCCTCTACATCTCACAGTTAGTTTAGGTTCCTAACTGGCCTCCATCTCTCCACTCTGACCATATTCCATGTCTGTATCAGAATTATCTTCCTATTAAACAAATCTGAATATGTAGTGCCTTCCCTATAAACATGGGCACTCTGAAGGCTAAATGTACAAAGTTCTTAGCTCCACATAGCAAATAAGAACCCCAACAAGCTGGACCCAAACTTACTTTCATTTTTTATTTTCACCTTCCAAACCACATGCACACAAAATATGCTTAAGCTCCACTACTCAGTTCACCAGTCACCAATGACATTATTTCCTATTAAGACTCTCATTCTGCACATTGTGCTCCCTCTGCCTGGAATATCCTTCTTCCTTTTCTGCCTAAAAAATTTCAATCTATTCTTTAAGATCCATCTCAGTCTCCAAAAAGTCTTCTTTTGAGTTAGGCATTCCTTCCTCTAAGATGCTTACAGCATTCATTTTATACTTTTCTTAAGGCACATAGCACATCAGAGAGTGCTATTAGCATTTGTTTTCTTTACTCACATGAGCCCACTCTTACTCCTGTGACCACAGTGCCTGGATTAAAGCAAATATTCAGGAAATATTTATTACATGAATGAATGAACATAAAACAGAAACTAATAATGCAAAAATGCAATGACAAATGACTTGTACACATTAAAAGGCTTATAGGCACACAAAAGAAGGAGTGTTTATTATGTATAATTAAATGGTAAAATTCATGCAGTAAGAACTTCAGAATAAACATTCAAGGTCAACTTTGTGCAGGAGAAGGAAATATGACATGGGCCTTGAAGAGGGCATCACTTTTACACAGATATAGGATGTGACATTACCTATAAAGCCATAGAGTTAAGGCAGGTAGACTCAAGGGAAGTTTACATTTAGGCTGCAAAAAGACACAGCCAATGAGTCTTCCAAGACATCTTTATTTCATTTATGGGCTTGAGTTGAGTGTATTTTGATCTATTACATTTAAAACAGACTGTGGGCAGCTTTTGGTCAAGATAAAGGCATAGGGAAAGATAGCTTCACAGTTGCTCTGAGTTCACCTATGGGGTAGACTGTTCCTTTGATTAGGATAATTGCTTCAAATGGACCCATTTAGTGACAGGAATGTAAAGGAAATCCCCCCCCCCCTTCATTATTGTTCTGGGGAAAAATGTGAAGTAAACTGAGTACAGGTGTTTTCAACTGAGAAAGTAAGTGTTCTATTTTGTAATAAAAACTGTGGGGTACAGTTTTATAGCAGAATTCTTTATACCTGTTTCTTTCAGGGCAAAGTTTTTGTTTTTTTTTTTTAATATACTGTTTGATAGAGAAAAACTACATTTGTTCTTGTAGAGGTGTAGGTGTGTGTGTAATTGCATGTGTGGGCATTTTTCTGATTGTTCAAAGGAGACAGGTTGGAGGCAATGGGAGAAAGGCCTGACCTCCACCTCAGGATGGATGAGAGATGGTAAAAAGAGCTTGGCTATGAAATCTCAGCGGGATTTGGATTGGGCCGCTGAGTTCTTATTTAGCACTGAAACTGCCACAAAGGAACGAATGTAACATATAGATTTTCAGGTAATTTATAGCCATTTTTCTGTTGGAATTAGAGGACCTTGACCACACTCTCCTGAGGGCAGGGGCTTGACTTTCTTCCCAAGATAGTAGAACCTTCCTGGGAATGAGACCAGAAATGAGGTCCAAGGAGGTGAGACTTGGTCTGGAAGGAAGGAGAAGCACTTTGGTCTCTTTGGGATTCTGGAAGATGTGAACTCCAAAGCCTAAACAGCTCTGAGCATTCCAAGAGGTACCAGTGGGGAAAGGCCTGGCAGAAAAGCAGTAAAGCAGTGGGAAGCAGACATCTGAGAAAAGCCCTGGCCAGTGGGCTTTAAGGGAAATTTCATGTAGTTGCAACTACATCCTAGCATCTAGAATATATTTCCCTTTCATTGCTTCATGGCTATAGCAAACCTTATGAAACTTTCCAGCTTATTATCAGCTATCCTCTTGGGGAATTGGCAGAAGGATCCTAGAAAATACAGAGTAAAGAAGGTAGAGGAAGAAGGAAAGGAACACTGCTCCTGTCCCCTAGTCAGGGCCATGGTGCAGGTCAGCTATGTCATCAGGAAGGGCCAGTTACCCTGCACTGTATTCATGCCTGCCCGTTTGCTGTGGCTTCTTGACAAGGAAGTCAGTAGATCAGAAAGTGGTGCTCAGGAGAAAAAGACTGAAGACTCATTAGATACCTGGAGAGCAGTTAGAGGAGCCTAAATTCCTTCATGGGCAAGTAGAGGCAAAGTCTTTATAATTTTCATATTAATGAAAATGTGACCTAGTTTTAGACTTACAAACCATCAAAGACTAGGCAAAAAAAGAAGTTAGAAGGTTTGTTATTTTTTTCTGATTATAAAATGGATATATGTCCATTGCTGAAAAATTAGAAAATACAGGTATCAAAAAAAATTTTTAAATAGCCCACAGCTCTACTAAGAGATAACCATAGTTACTGCTAGGCAGTTTTCTAATCTGGTCCCTTGATCAGCAATTAACCTCTGGTTAAAAGAAATCCAAAATAATTTTCTAAAGAAATTCTTTCCTCTGCCCACGAATACTTCTTTGATTAAACTCTAAGCCAAGGTGAGAGGGTGTTTTAATCAAGCATGCACCCTAGTAAGTAAGGCTTCTTAACTTTCAAACTAGGATGTCAACCAACCCCACCTCATCTCTAACCAATAGGATAGAAAGCTTGTATTGTAGGTATTTGTGAAAGAGAATGTGAACTTCAAGTCACTACCCTTCAATATTTTTCAAAAACTCTGCTTAGAGCCCTCTATGGTATGGCACAGGGGATTGAGCACTGTCCAGTGAACCAAAGGGTCACCAATTCCATTCCCAGAAAGGGTACATGCCTGGGTTGTGGGCCAGGTACCTAGTTGGGGGCATGTGAGAGGCAACCACACACTGATGTTTCTCTCCCTCTTTCTCTCTCCCTTCCCTTCTCCCTCAAAATAAATACGTGAAATTTTAAAAGATAAAAAGAAAAACTGCTTAGAGAAAAATCATTGATTGAGAATGTTCCAAGGCAAGTGAAGTCCAATAATTACTCTTCATTCCAAAGTCCATTCTAATATGCCCACAGAACCACACAACTAAGCTATATTCTATTTTCTTATTTGACTTTACTTGGTGACATTAACACTGTCTTAGTTATTACATAATTTAAAAGTATCATCTACAATATATTAGCTGCATGATAGTTATTTTGGAAATATAATTTATTTGGATATTTAATTTCCTTTTTTCATGATCGTATCTGAAACAGCAAAACGCATCTTTGTACACAAATCTTTTATCAATATATTTAGAGTGGAATAGAGAAAAGTGTAAGAGATGAGTTGCGATAGTGAAGAAACCTTGCCATCCAAGTGCCATGTGAAAAGTGAAGCCCTCACCAACCAAGAGACAGGGAGCTACAAGAGGGAGAAGAGCAAGGAGGAAGAGCAGTAAACTTTGCTCCTTCTCAGACTCATCTAAGGGCAATGATGCCTTCAGCTTATGAGGTACTCAACTACCTACCAACACTGTATTAGGTGCTGCTACATTGATGATTTATTCTTATTAATACATTGTAATCTTTCTGACAGTGCACAGATTTGAGGTGGTAGGTCACCTTAAAGGGTAGAAGTTGTAGGTTATAGAGAATCAGACTATTAAAAACTGCTTTTAAAAAATTGTAGAGACTACTTTTTAAAGCTACCAGATTTGATATCTGGATAGACTTACTGTTATAATATTTTTGAAATTTATCCTCCCTCAAAGCTCCTAGATATTATAAAATAGAGCCAACATCTAAGTGAAATTCTGTGGCAGATTTAATATTTTTAATGGTAGAGATAGTAAGGTATAAGAAATACTACATCTCTTTATTTTCCATAAACCAACTTAATTTCAAATTCCCATCCTGCCTGGATGGAGCAAAATACAACATCAGTCACCCTCAGAGCCCTTGAAGTTGGGCCAAGGTTCAACATGTTTCAGAGTTCAAGGCATTATGAAGTTCCTTGGGCTCATGGGCCCTCTGTGCAAAGTTGTTGGTGCTGAGGCACCTCTGTCCCAGTTTGCATAGTCTTTCTAGATCCACCACTTCATGCTTCTGAGGTGCTCTTGGGATCTGGCAATACTGGGCAAGGCCAGAACTTGAGGCATCCAATTTATCCCTCTGGTGGCCTCTGACCTTTTCCTATGAGATGGTGCTTTCACTTCAGGATACAACCAGAGAGCAAGAAATATGGCCCTTTGTCCCAGGACCCAAAGGTCTGTATTCGCCTCTACAACCCCAGAGGGAACCCTTGGGAGTCTCAGATCTCTACAAATTTCATCACAAGCAAGTCAATTCTCCTCTGTGGAATTTACAGTGTACTTGCTAAATATAAGCACAGTTCTAAAAGCTACACATATATCATCTCATTGAATATCATTTGATCTTTTTTTCCCCCAAATCAAAGGAGAAAGTTTATTTAGAAAGTCACAGAGGTAGAAAAAGAGTGAGTCAGCTGTGCTGTGTGGGCTCAGAAAACATATTATGGAGGCAAAAGAAGAACCCTTGGAATTTAGGAGAAAGAAAGGCAAAGGGTGATGTGCCTGGGGGAGGGAGATACAGAAAGGTAAGGGTATGTTCCAAGGAGAAAGGGAGAGAGAGAGAGAAAGGCCCCTAGGCAAACAAGGGATGGGGGAAGACATGCCCAAGAGAGAGAGAAAATAGGCTTCATTCAATCTTAATCATAATCCTATAATTAGGCTTTATTCCTAGCTACAAATAAGGGAGCTGAAGCTCAGAGAGTTTAGGTAACTTGTCTAAAACCACACAGCCAGTGAGCTAGCACTAAATAAATATCCCTATTACTTTCCATCTTACATTTTTGAACTTTATAAATAATTATACTCAATTTAGAAATTGAGATATGAAGAGTTTAAGTGATTTATTCCAGGGCACACCATCCAATATTCTCTTGGTTTAGGCTCATGGGCATGTAAAATTTAAGTGAGACCTCATTATATTAGTGGCAAGAGTATAAACTTAGCCAGGCTTGTCAAGAGAATAGGGACTTAGCAAAAGAACCAAGATGTACCACTTTTAAAAATACATATATTGTTTGGTAATTATCTACTTAATGGTTTCCATGGGCAAAATTCCTGTGTTCAGTGCTCTGGGAGATAAGAAAAAGACTCTACCCCATCTTACCAGGGCTTATCATTCAGGGTATTCATATCACACGTGGGTATACAAATAGATCAAGGAAGTGAATAAAAACCGGGGAAGAGGATTGCTGAGTGAGTGCACAGTGTAGGCTGCTCACGGATACAGCCAGCCATGAGTTTCCAAACCCAAGGATAGGAGCGTGGGTATCAAGGAAAACAGTGTGGGTGACCCTGCCTTTATCCTCTTTCCAAGGGATGAGAATGCTAGAAGCTCAGCTGTTGCAGAATGCAAACCATACGGATTGCCCACAGTGACTGACTTGCCTAAAGCCATAAAAAAAAAATTTTTATGAGTTATTTTTCACTGTTTTTTTCTGCCAGGATCAAGTATCAGTATTGTTATATTCAGAAACACACCACTTTTAACACACTAAAGAAGAGCTGGCTCAACCAGGGTAGGCATAAAACAGTTGTCAGAGGCAGGAAGTCTCCCAGACTCCAGCCCCAAGCTACAACTAAATAAATTTGAGACATTCAACAGATTTTTAATGCACTGAGATGCCTGAACTAGCCTTCATATTTACTAGTAAAGAGAAAAAGAATGTTGTTTCAACTGAGCCAAAAAGAGATTTCAAGCAGATTTGGAATACTCAGATGAGTTTTTCTGAACTGATCTAAAAAACTATTTAAATCACTTTTTAAAAACTTTGGCAAAGATTTCTTCTTTATCACTGGCTTTCATGAGCTCCTGTAGGGTATAACCTGACAGTATTAGGGGCTTTGCCCTACTGTAACAAGTCAGTATACTCCATCTGTCCCCCTACCATTTGTTGAATTCTTTTACCAAATAGAAAAATATCAAGAGACTCCAGTTGCTTGGGTTTTAGGTTTTGACTGACTCCTACCCCATCAAGGGCCAGGATCACCATTTTCTTTGTCTTTGACTTTTCAGGAGACCCAGAGAATGAAATCCAATACTTTTGTCTGCATCTGCTGCTAAAAGCCTTTTTTCCCTGACCATGCCACGGCTCCCTGGAGGCTCATTAAGCACATTTACATTTGGCTCTTAAAATCCTAAATAGCCCATTTCACGCCTAGCAATGGTGTATTGATGAAAGAAGCACTCAGCAACCGCCTGCAGAATGAGAGTGAAGACTCTTTTGACTCCAGATATCTCCCACAAAGGATTTGTACATGCTGTTAAGGACTTAAACAGAATCACGCAAGCAGCAGACTATTGTTGGAAAGACACATGCACACAAACGCCATCATTATGTACTGTCAAGTGTATCCCTCTGTGTGCAGAAAAAAATCACAAGGGTTGAAAATGTAGTGGAAATGCACAGAGGTGAGAGAAACAGAAAGAGACAGAAGGAATGGGGAAAATAAGGAGAGAGAAAAATTAGAGAGAACAGAAAGAAATAGGGGTAAAAGGAGAATCTGCATTGGATTTTAGTGTAAATCTTTTTTGCCTCACCCATTTACCCCTGAGTTGTAAGGATAAAATGGAGGAAATAAGGTAGGTGGATGAATGAAAGCATGGGAATGGTGTTTAGGATAGATATCAATGAGCAAGCTATTCCTGGATCATGCAGGCTCATGAAGAGGGAAGGACTTGTATCTCCATAAGATCAGGCAGAGATACTTGTGAAAGAAATAGAAGACCCAAATGGTTGGAACATTTTCTTTGACAATCTTCTTTTCCTCCTACACCCCAGAATAGAGTAATATTTATTTCTGTGACTTATACCCTCTGCAGCAGGGGACTCAGCATGCAATAGAAAGTATCTTTTCATTCATCCTTTCTCACTCAAATTGAGTATGAGTCAACTCAAAAAATAAAAATAAAAACAAAACAAAACTGTCAATCACATTTTCATTGATAGTAAAGGGAAAGAGTTGTCCACATATCACCATATCACCTTTACCTCTTGCTGCTATGTATATAATCTGATTAAAATTTTATATACACATGCATTTCCCATTAAAGGATAGATATGTTCCTGAAGAAAAAGACATAAATCAAACTTTTATCAACTGAACCTTATTTTGAATGTACCAAGAGCATTTGCTACTTACAGAAACATTTCATGGAATCCTCCTATAAAAGCGAATAATCTAGCTTTCTGTATATAAAGCTGTGGTTGGTGACACTGTTCAAAATGGAGTTCATGTGTGCAGCATAGAAAATTGATTATGAGGGCAAGTTCTGAGCTAGACCACCTGGACTGGAATCGCAGTGCTGCTACTTCTTATTTCTATGTTCTCAGAAAAGTTATGTAGCCTCTGTGGCTTCTCATCTATAAAATGTAATAAGTTAACAACTCTTCATCAGGTTCATCTGAGAATTAAATAACATAATCTATTTAAATCACTTATGAGCTGGCACAAAATAAACTATCGATGTTAGTTTTTTTGCTTATTATTATTATTATTATTATTGATCTGGTTACACCATTTCTACTATTACAGCACTTCAGAAGGGAAATCTTTCTTCCTTTTGTAACTAGGTGGCAAGCCCTTGTGGGTAAGACAGGTCTCAAGTTAGGCTCTATATCAGCTCCAGTGCTAGCACAGAAACACTGATGATAGAAAGAAACATGATGACAACAGAAAATATTAATGGGGTTAACATCCAAAATATATAAATAACTCATATAACTCAATACCATAGAAGCAAACAACCTGATTAAAAAATGGGCAGAAGATCTGAACATTTTCCCAAAGATGTACAGATGGCCAATAGGCACATGAAAAGGTGCTCAGCATCATTAATTATTAGGAAAATACAAAGTAAAATCATAACAAGCTATCACCTCACACATGTGAGAATGACTATTATCCAAAAAGACAAATAACTAATAATGTTGGTGAGGATATGGAGAAGAGAAATCCCTGTGCTCTGCTGATGGGAATTGGTGCAGTCACTGTGGAAAACAGCATGGAGCTTCCTCAAAATGTTGAATATAAAGCAATTCTATGATGCAGTTATTTCAGTTCTGGTTATTTATCCAGACAAAATGAAGACAGAACTTGAAATGATGTATGCACCCCCATGTTCATTAAATCATTACTTACAACAGCTAGGATCTGGAAACAACCTGAGTTCAGTGATAGATGAATGGATAAAAAAGACTGTATATGCATAATGGAATACTATTCAGCCATAGTAAAGAAGGAAATCTTTCCATTTGAGACAACATGGGTGTACCTTAAGGGTATTATGCTAAGCAAAGTGAAATAAGTCAGACAAAGAAAGACAAATACTGCATGATTGCACTTATACAAGGCCTGTCCTGAAAGTATCAAGCCAAGGTGTCACTACAATTAAAACAGCTTGTGCTGGATACTTTCAAGACAGATCTTGTACATGGAATCCAAAACAAACAAACAAATAAATAAGCTTATAGATGGGTGGGGAGGATGGGCGAAATGGGTGAAGGTGGTCAACAGGAACAAACTTCCAGTTATAAAATAAATAAGTCATGGGACTATAATGCAGAGCATAGTAATGCTAGTTTACAGTACTATACTGCATATTTGAGAATTGCTAAGAGTAGATCTTAAAAGTCCTCATCACCAGAAAAAAAAAAAAAAAATGTGTAACTGTGTATGACCACGAATGTTAACGAGAATTATTATGGTGTTCATTTGGCAATATATGTACATATCAAATCATTATGTTGTACACCTGAAACTAATATAATGTTATACGTCAATTATATCTCAATAAATTTTTTTTTAATTTTAAATAGACTACTCAAAATCTTAATTAGTTGCAGCTGCCATATAACTAACAACCCTGATCCCAGCATTGTGCCTGGGACAGAGCAGGGGCCCAATGAAAGTGGATGGATGGATAGATGAATGAATGAATGATACACATAAATGCAGGGTACTTCTTAGAGAGCCTAAAAATAATACAGGTAGTGTATTTACATAATTAAACTCCAAGTTTATCTTTATTTTCCTTAACAAGGCCTTTAGGAAATGTTGGGCCATCAAAGCTTCAGCTAAATGAGGTAAGGCAAAAGCATAATTAGCAAGCCAAAACCAGATGATGTTCTCAGTAAGGTTTATGTCTTGTTAAAAGGAAGCAATTTGTACAATCCTCCTTAAACACACCTCATCTATCACTCTCACAGGTCCTGCTCTCCTCAGGGCCCTCCATACTGCGCTAAGAAATTTTAAATGTTTGCCAACTGAGAATGAAACCTGGCCCTTAAAAGTGGCCTTTCCCAAGACATCTGCTACCAAGGGGTCTCTTCAACCAAAGTACATGTTTTATAAGATGTGCCCCCCAAACTAGTGATTCCCACATCAATGAAGTCTTGGGCTGCCAAGGTCACAGTTTCCAAATTAGTTGAAATTACCATGGTGAAGCCAGGCCCTTGATGTTGCTTTTATTGAGGCCAATTGTTTTCTGCACATAATGGTGTGTGTGTGAGTTTGTGTGAGTGTGTGTGTGTGAGTGAATGTGTGTGTGTATGTGTGTGTGTAAATCAGTAAGATTATTAACTACAATTGTTGTTAAGGTATGTTCTCCATACAGTTAGTCTTTGAAAGCAATGTGGCTGCTTAGTGTATGGGGTTTGAGAGAACAAGGACTAGTACTTGACTGGGAAGAGCCAGGCTTAGCCAGCCCCCTCCACTGAGGTAGAGCTGTGGGAAGCCAACAACAGCTATCAGTTCACCCACCGCTCGCTCTCCATCCCCCATCTCCACTTCACAGAGGAGGAAACTGAAGCTCAGAAGGATGGCATAACTTCTCCCAGGACACACAACCAGCGAATGACCTCCAGGATTTGATCTCATCCTACTCTCTTACTTCCTCACCACAGTGTCCAAGTATTACCCAGAAAAACCCAGTGAACTTGAGGAAGCGCCTAAGAGGAGAATGTGTCCAACTTCATTTGTCCTCAGTTAGACTTTAAAAAAATTAAAGTAGCTTTGTATTATGTTACTAGCAGTAGCACATATTTACTGAGCAGTTGCCACTTGGAACACTCAATGGTAGGTGAGATGGTATAAATACAGCACCTGCTATCCAAGACCCTAAGAGTCAATGTCCAGGTTCAACGGCAAAGACAAGGAGATAATCCCAGCTAATCGTAGTTTATCACAATTTACTGCAAGCCTCTTTTTAAGAATTACCTCCCTTGATTATTACTATCAGATGGGTATGAGTATATACCCATTTTACAGAGAAGGAAACTGAGTCTCAGAGATTTTAACTAATTTCTCCCTATACAGCTGCTAAATTAGAAGTTTCCAATTTAAGATGTCTGACTTCAGAGCCTATACTTCTAACATGGATTAGTTCTCTAGAGCTGCCATGACTAAGAGCCACAAACTAGGTGGCTTAAAACAACAGAAATTTATTGTCCAAAGTTCTGAAGGCTAGAAGTTTAAAAACAAGGTATCAGTTCTGCAAAGGCCTCCAAGGGAGACTCTCTTTCATGTCCCTCCCTTAGCTCCTGGTGACAGGTACCAAATTTGGTGTTTCTTGTGGTATAAGTACATCGGTCCACCTCTGCCTCCATCTTCACATGTCATATTCTCTGTGTCTGTGTCCACATTTCCCTCTTATAAGGATACCAGTCACATTGGATTAAGGCACACCCTAATGACTTCATCTTAACTTGATTAAATCTGGAGAGATCCCACAGAAGTTTCACACACATTTATTGAGGGGACACAATTCAGCCTATAATAGAATGACTACACACCATGCTGCCTCCCATCATCTCAATTACATAAAATGTTTCTCACTGAAGAGATATTTTATACTATTTGCAAATTCCTTTTTATTTAATAAACATGAGATACCATCCCACCAACTATACAGGCAACTGAACAATTTGAAAAACAAAACAAGGAACTTCTCTGACTCAGGACACCAGAATCCAAACCCTGATTTTGTTAGTGATTATCTGGAAATAATTATCTATAGAGTATTGAACTTCATTTTGCACTAAGTTAACTTTTTGAGTAAATTTAGACCAAGGCTATTACAAGATATCTGGAAGCAGTCATACATAGAATTCTAGAACATCCCAGCAAAAAAAGGTCCTGATGGGTCCACCCACCACAATTTACAGGTGTTTCACAGAAAACAAAATCAGTGACCAGTCTGAATTCACATGGCTCATCATGGCAGTAGTAGGATGAGAACGAAGGTCTGGCCAGCAGCCTGAATCTCTTTTCAGAACAGATAAGGCTTTTGGTCTCCTGTCTGTCTGTTCCAGGTATGCCCAGAGGCATTTCTGGTACTTTGCACTACTTTGGAGCCCCAGTAAGATGGGTCCATTCATATCTGAAGATACGCAGGCTCCTTCCCCACGTGCTTTCTGAACTATCTCCTTTGACTGATAAACCTGAACAGCATCAGTCTGGGAGCTCAGACATTCTAAGAGCTAGTATTTGCTCTCAGTCCCATGAGCCTACTTTCACTCCTGAATCCTTAGGTGTAAATGACACCTTAACAGCACTTCTTTTCTTTGTTCCTTTTAGTTTGACAATTCAGATATGAAAAAGTTGCCAACGATAAGTGTAAAGTAAAAGACTTTGAAGAGAAATATTACATAGGCTAACCTCAGAGAAAAAATTTTTTCTTCAATTAGAGACCCTTTAGCCGTGTCTGACTCCAAGGCTGAGCAGAAGGGACCCTTGCATCAGACAGACTTTCCAGATCAGGGCTGTGGGAAGGAGTGCTCTCTCCCTCCAAGACTGTCCATACAAGCAAGGTGGGACCTGTAGCAACTTCAGTATCCACCTTTACAAATAATTCTCTTAGCCAAGTGGCCTTTCTACCAAGAGTTTATTTAAATAAATCAATAATTAAATGCTCTAATGTACATTACAATGAAATTCCAGTTAATGGTCACTCAATAGATTAATTTTGATTAAAATGTCTATCTCTACAGTCCTCTTCTGAGAAGTTAAGTCATAATCCCACCCCACCTCCTCTTCTGAATTTTGTCCCATTGGGGCCAGATGGCTGATATTTCTGTAATCAGATAGTAAATGGGGGGGGGGTGAGATATGAAGAAGCAACAAGGGTACATCATAATTCTTGATTTCTGACACCCAGCTTAGCAATGCTCTTCCCCTTTGCCAACCTGAAGACTAAGCAACTTATTACTGGGTAGATAGGCTGCATTAGCGCATCTCTGAGTTGCTCTTCTGCCTGAAGTTCCCTCCCAGCCCTCTCACCCTGAAGGATTCCTACTCAGCTCCAGTGCTTCAGCTCCCCAGGCAGCCTGGCCAACCCTACAGATCTCAAATCACTCTTCCAACCCTTCCTAGGGGATGATGAGGAGGCATGAGCCTTCAGGGAAGCAAGCCTGCTTCCCTGAATAGGAGAGGTTAGAGGAACGAGGGGTAAAAGGGAGAGAATGTATGGGTGCAGAGATTACACTGAAAAAAAAAGCACAAACCTGCCTTGGTCCAAGGGCCCAGCACAGGATGAAGAACACAATTGACAGGTCAGTGGAGTTGGGTTGAACAAGAGATCATTTTGGATGAAAAGAACAGCATATTCAAGAACATTTTCCCCTTTGCATCATGTTTTTCCCTATCACTTGATGTGACAGGGCCCCTTTTATTACCTCTAAACTCCTGGCACCTAAACAAGCAATGCCTACCTACCACAGATGCTCAGTAAATGTGTATTAGATGTTATCCAACTTCCCAAATGCAGGTACTCCCTTCTGGAAAAATAACCCTGAAACATGCTCACTGGCCTTCACTTGACCTTTTTGCATGAACTCAGGTAAAGCCCCTGTCTTCTCCTAGGCAGGCCTTTCCACCCCCTGGACAACTCCAATATAAGAAGGGCCTCTCAATGCATTTCACATCTTTATAACATGCACACTTGAATCTTACCTCTGTCCTCTGGAGCCACTCAGAATAGTCCTTTCACTATTCCTTTCCACATTGCCCAATCCAACAACAGAGGTCTCTGGAATTCCCCCATAGGCATCTTCTGAAACTGGCCTGACCATGTAATTTCATTTCTTTCAAGAGTTTAACTTGGAATAATGTAAGCTTGGAAACCCATGATGGATCCTTATTTCCCACAGTCTCCTCCTCAGTTCCTAACCTTCATGCTGACCCAACCTCCCTGTCCTGTCACATCTCAGGACCTTCTTGTCAAGAAAATTCTCCCAATAGCAGCAATAGTGTTATTTCCCCTAGGAAGTCTTTCTGAAACTGCCCCTTGCCAACTTTAGTGGGCTACCCTATTTTGTCTAACCTCACCTTTTTCTTCTCTTTTGTAATAAGTGTCACAATTACAATTTAAATAATTAATCATGGAATCAGTCATTTAAAATCTGTATCTTCCACCAGAAGGCAAACTTCATGCCTATCTTATTCATCTTTCTATAATCACCAAATGCCTGGCTCATTTTATTAGGCACTAAAAAATGTTTTTATTGAATTGAAGTTTTTCAAATTTTTCCAAGGGATCAACATCTGGCTCATAGTTCTACAGTTTATGACTTCCAATAAATGATATTGTCCCTGAGGCAGCATTTTAAGTTCTCTGCTTTTAGCAGAAAGAAAGGTCAACAAACATCTGCATGGTGGCATTTGCCCCTGACACTGCCACATGTGGTCTGTTTCAGTTATCACATCAGCATTTGCATTTTTCACCTGGCCAGATAACAGATAGTATACCCTCACCCACTAACTTCTTAATCACTTGTGTTCTCTCCCCATTTGTGTCTAGTAATGTTCTCTACTATGCACTTACACTTCAGTTGTGTGGCTGTCTTTAAATAGCTAAAGCTTTGGGGCATAACCATCATTTTAATTTTATCAGTTTCCTTTGAACAAGGCAAACCTTTGCATGCTGTTTTAAATTCTAGCCCATAAACTTCCAGTGTTTTCTATGTCATTACATCTGATTCCTAGTGCTAAAACTCCAGGTTAGCTTTATTTATTACTTATAATCTGTATATAATCTGAGATCATAAATATGGTTCTCAAACATCTCCCCTGTTATTTTCTTCAGTAAATTACTGGGCGCTTCCCTCATCACTGTTCTTTGTGTGCCATGCCGGCTGTCTTCCTAGTATCTAGTTTATAGGTCTTTCTTCTCCTCCCACTCAAATTTCAGTTTAAAGTTTTCTTAATTAGTTTGGGGAGTCTCTTTGTCCTTTTCCTTTATTCTTTACTCTTTCTCATGTGTTTGGTGTGTATTCTACCTCTTGACATTTTGCTTCTTGAGACATATTTGAGAAAATGCATTCTTTGACAGTATCTCTGGAGCTAAATGAACTTCTCAGATTTTATTTGCTTTTTCAAAATTATGATCATTACTTAAGAAGGAGAATTGGAAATGGCATTCATACCCAGGAATTCTTTAAATTCCTGACTCTGATTTTTATAGCAATGAAGATACTTTGGGATGGAAAAGTTCAAGGGAGGGTTGCTGTTGGAGCCCATATTCTTCAACATCTTTTTCTTTCTGGTGTTCTGCTTGGAAAACAGTTTGTGCTTGTCTAGAAGAGTTCTTTCAGCCCTTCCAAGAAACTAGGTTTCAGAGTAGCTTTCATCATGGCCTCTAATCTCATGCTGAAGTACAAGATGAATCTACTGATAGCGCAAGGATGTCCAACCCTTAAACCCATTTAGATGCAGAGCTAACATAATTTCCTATACCCAAATATGAGGATATCCTTCCTTTGCTTTATCCTCTGGGATAAGCTAAGTAGACATTAAGACTCAGTTAGAAGGAAGGAAGAAACAAAATAAAGGAAATATTCGAGATGTAAAAATTAACTTAGTTCTCTACTCAACAAAGCCAAGTCTCTAGATGCATGTATATCTCATTGCCACTCCCCCAGACTGCTCCTCAGTTATTATTTAATCTGTTAATGATGACTTCCTTCAAGGTTTACTATATTAGACACATTTGTAGTTAAAGGAGTTTTGGAGGCCCTGTTGATTTCCTCCTGTTATTCCTTTCCCTAAGGGTTACTAAGAGGAGGAAGAAGAGGCTTCTAAAAGGAGGAATGATAAAAGTGGCATGAGGGTTCCCTGCTCCTATATTCTCTATGTCAGTCTCCTTTGCCTTTGTCACTGCAGAACAGGGTTCTTTTTAATAATCAATTAATTCAGCAAACATTTGTTATAAGCCTACTCCACACCAAGCTGTATCTAGGTGCTAGAAAGAAGAACGAGTATCACAGGCAAATATGGGCATCAGCAAATGGGCCTTGAGTTTAAAGAATTTAGCTAAAGAAAAATGTGATAAATATGCAACATTTTAAAAAATTCTAAAGGACCTTTTATAAAGTCTAAAGCACTGTGGCTCTTCAAATTAGTATTTTCTAAATGAATAAATGCATTGCTATTGTAAATGTTGAGGAATTGTTCTCTTCAGCCTCCTGGGAAACACTGCCTCCTAAATTAGAATAGTGGTGACAACACTCTGGGCTAAATTGACTCTCACATTGATGTGTTTCTAGATGTATATTGTGTTTGCAGATCTTCATTCCTGCTGGGGGGACATTTTTTCAAAGCCCAATAACAGTTGTCCCATTTCAGCCTGCACCACCACTAACATAGTTGAGAACCTGACCTATACAAATACACAGATCTTGATTTTTGTCATTTCCTATTCAACTTACTCATTAATCTGCCCTGTATCCCACCATTACCATCACACGCAAATCCCATGCTCTTCAGGGTAGAGTTCAAGGCTGACCAAGGGTCAGAGGTTCTTTGGAGGCAGCTGCTGAATACACTACAAGCCTCACTTCTTGCTTCCCTTCCAACCATTCTATACTTCTTATCAAGTGATAGTTATTGGTCTTTGCAAAGGCTATGTTTTTTTCCTACTGAGTGACTTACACTTGTCCTTGAGGATTCAACTTAAGCATCCTTCCACTCAGGAAAGCTCTTGCAGAAAAATTCAGGGTGATTTGGATATCTCTTCTCAGGGTCCCAAAGCTTCCTTCACACAGTGTTTTCAAATTCTCAGCATTTGTTTAATGTATCTTACCAATTACACTGGCTGCTTGAGGGCAGGAACTGTCTTTCTCTTCACTATATACCTCTAATGTCCATACCAGTGGCCATAGTAGGATGTCTGTGTGTGTTTGTGTGTGGGTGTCCACACAAACATATATGGAAGAGAAATATAATGAAAAAGAAAAGAAAACAAAAAAGCACCTGGTGTTGGAATCTTAGCCTCCCAGAGGTAGCTAGTAAGCAAGCAGGAAACTGCCAATGTTGACTGAGTTCTCCCTTCTATAGACTGGAGAGAAGCCAAAGGAATAGAATATTCTAGCACTTAGAAATTTTGCAGAGACTTTGGAGAATCATAGGGATGGAGAAGCATAAATTAAGAGTATGAAATTGGCATCATTATTTTGTTATTGGGTTTTTTAAAGATGTTTGGTGATACAGCTTTTGGTGTTATTTCTATGTTTTAGAAATGAGGAGCAATAAGAAATATAGATCATTACCAGAGTCCACCTGAGGCATATTAAGAGATAAGCAGCCCTGACTGGTGTGGCTCAATTTGTTGGGTTTCATCCCACAAAGTGAAAGGCTGCCAAGTTGGATTTCCGTTCAGGGGATGGGGGGGTGTAAGGCAAACAGTCGATATTTCTCTCTCACATCAATGTTTCTCTCCCTCTCTTTCCCCCTCCTCTCCTTCTCTCTCTAAAAATGAATAAATAAAATAGTTAAGAATAAAGAGAGATAAGCAAAGCCTGTTTACAGAACCACCAGGAACCAGTGAAGATGGGTCATATAGACCCAGAGCTTTCTGCCCTGAAAATGTCATGGTCAAGGCTGCCCCAAGTGCTGTTCTACTGATAGAGAAAGTCTTCCTTCTGATGCCCTGACCTCTCTGTAGAACAACTTCCTTCTTAAGGCTCAATTCCCATGGGTTCTGCTCTCTGAAGGGAAAAGGAACATTTGTTGAGTATTTTCTATGTGCTGTGCACATCTCCAATTTAATCTCCAAATACCTATAAGGTACAGAAAAATATGGCAATCTTATTATGATGAAACTTAGGCTCTGAAAAATGAATAACCTGTCCATGATCACATGGTTAGTAAGTAATAGCTAGGATTCAAATTCTACTGCTTGATGCTAAGAACAGAGCTCCTTTTAATTACAATAGGCTATTTGTACTATATAAGGTGGCCTTAACCTCTTTCCCCTGTTAAAATTCACACTGGGGCCTTTGGTTCTTTACCTAGCAAAATGGTACCCATCAGTATCATGCTAGTTACCATAGTAATGGAAGATGGGAGAATTTTGGCTGTAAGTGATTTTGCAGCTCCCTCTCAAATTACACCAGTTGTATACCATGGACTCCTCCTAAATTGTCCTGTTAATCACCATACCGATTTTCTTTAAATTGCTTAGCATGTGCAATCAAAAATAAAATTATATGAAAATCCATAGTGATAGTAAAATAGAACACCTCATATATCCCCAAAACTGCCTTTGTATTTATAATTTCATCAGGAAGAGCAAACTTATAGAAAGATAATGGCACCATTTATTCTCAAAAGCAGGCTTATACCTGTGAATACATATGAGTTAAAGTTAGTTTAAACACTGTAATCTCATATCATGCATTTTTAAAATTTTAATTTGTGTTTTAAATATTTAGATGGCTTCTTTGTACCCATGAATAAATAATCCTATATATACTTTTTTGGCCCACTTAGCAGAAAATGACTGAACTATATTTTAATCCTTTCTTATAATATCACTGAAATCACAGCTTTCTTAGAAGTTCAAGATAGGAAATGTGGACCCTGCCCTTTGCCTTCCATTTCTCCACTGCCCCAAGAAGAACTCCAGACCTAAGAAGAAATAAAAACATACTCCCTTTTTTAAAATTCTGGCAGGAGAGAAGGACTTGGTGTCCTGGGGCCTCAAAAAGGATGATGCCAGTTAGGGAGAGCTGCTTCCAGGTCTCCTGTCCACTCCGAAGGTTGTGATGCAGGGATTATCAGGAAGTGTCCAAAGAAACCTTACATAACCTCCTTCTTCTAGGACTGTAAAAATGCCTCCAAGTCATGTTTGTTGAAATTGGGCTTCATTACGACTGAAAGCTCAGAACGAACATGAAAGAAAAATGAGATATGAAGAGAGGCATCATATTGAAGCCTGGCGCCAGCATAGAATTATTTAGAAAATAGTCAGGGTGTAAGCCAGATTTATTTCTGCACTTGATTAACTTAGTTAACCAACATCAGATGCTCTAAAGTCAGTCCTCCCCAATCCTCCCTCCAATTCAAAACTCAAGAGTTTCAAGAATTAATAACAATAAAAAATTAACTCATGAGTCCTGGCTGGTGGCTCAGTGGATAAGGCATTGGCCTGCAAATCTAAAGATCACTGGTTCGATTCCCAGCCAGGGCACATAACCAGGTTGCAAGCCAGGTCTCCAGCCAAGTCCATAGCTGGAGGCAGGTGAAAGGCAACACATACATTGATCTCCCTCTCTCTCTCTCTCTCTCTCTCTCTCCCCCTCTCTCTCTCTCTCTCTGCCTCTTTCCCTTCCCTGCTCTCTGAAAAAAAAAAAAAAAAAAAAATTAACTCATGATCACTTTAAAGGAATTGCCCCTTTCTTCTAAGAGTTTTCAAACTCTTAGAATCTATGTGGCAATTTGTGTAGTCTAACTTTTACAGTAGGAGGACCTGTCTATATTGGAAGTGCTCATAATATAGGTCCTCTGATGCTTACAATATTTACTAGATAGATTATGATTCTTGAGTCTGGCACTCAATAAGTTATTTTAGGGGGTCATATTACCAGAACTAGGGGGAATATTCCTCCTAGAAGAGATGGAACCTTTGTAAGAAGCTGTGGTTTGATGACAAAGCCTAAGAGTCAGATGATCAATTTGTTAATCAATTAAGTTGTATCAAAATAAAACTTTTTAAAGCAGTTAAGTCTAATGATATTAAGGAGCACCTTCTTTTAGAAAGTCATACATAATTGAGTAAGATATAAAGAAACATTTTTAACTCTAAAACAGAGTATTACTTTCACACTAATATTTATTGGTATTGTTAAATGGGAAGCAACAAGACTATATGGAAATTGAAAGTACTGAAACTAGTTTCAGTACTTTTGATTTCTATAGAAACTAACTTACATAAGATCCTGAAAAAACATAATTCGCATAAAGAGAAATTATAGTTTAAATGGACAATGTGCTTTCCCACATGACAACATTGGTCTCAGGCTAATAATAGCTGGTATTTAAGCAAAGTAAATGTAATAGAAGCATACTAACTTTGACATAAATATATCTTATCTATTATTTCTTTATATTTCCACAAAATTTTCATGTTATATATTAGGCAAATATTGTCTTTTCTCAATCTTACATATAGGTATTATGAGGCATTGGAAGAAAATTTTGAAATGTTTAGTGTTGTTAAAATGAAAACACCTGCACATATTACACAGCTATTACAAGATCTGGGATAAGATTCCAGGTCTCCTAATTCCCATTCATTCACTTTTCCAGCAGACCAGTCTAGTTGCTCAGAATTCTAATATGCACCACCACCACAGGGCCCCAGAGATACACATTTATGAGGAGACTAAATAGTGTTCATGTGATATTTGTGTGTACAGACACTTGCACACCAAAATAGCATTTAGAATGAGGTAGGGAGAAGAGAATTCAAAAATGAATAATAGAATTATCAATAAAAGATCCTGATAGGCTTTGATATGGACCATATTGAAAACACTCTCCTATTTTTGAATAGCTCTGATTTCCAGTAAGTAATCCATGGTCATTCTCTCATGTATACCTTTAATAAAAGAAAAAATAAGAAAACTATATATTAAGAGCTTACTTCATGATAGCTAGGCATTTGTGTTAGATCCTAGAATTGCAACGCTATGCTATTGCCATATAACAAACTACCCTGAAACTCAGTGACTTGAAACCATAGGCACTTATTATTGATCACAAGTCCACAGGTCAGCTGGTCTAACCTAGCCTCACTTGTGTGTCTGGACAACCAATAGCTTGGTTGGTTTGGCTAGTCTAAGATTGCCTAATCACATGTCTGACAATTGACCGTTGGCCAGTAGGGCAACAGAGTGAATGGACCACACACTTTTTATCTTCCTATAGGTGGTTATAGGAGACCAAGGGAGCAAGCAAAAGCATGCAGTGTTCTTAAGGTCTAGTCCCAGAAGTTTCATAGTCACTTCCACTGCATTCTATTAGCCCAAGTAATAAGTCCAGATCAGAAATAAGACATGAGATAACAGAAGCCACATTTTGATTGAAGGAAGTAAAAAGTCACTTTGTAAAAGGTATGGTAGCAGGAAGGCATAAAGAACTGGGATAATTTCAGTAATCAATCTACTACAAATAAGTCAGACAAGCATTGACTCTACCTTATCAGAACTCAAGAACTTTGTCACTATAACTTCTACCCATGAATTATGGCTTATTAAAAACATCTCATCACTTTATATATGACCAGTTCTTCAAATACTAGAGTTAATCTTTCATATCTCAGGTGAGTTTTCTTTTAAGGTTAGTTATGTCATGTTCCTTTGAACTATGATACAGTATGCAATGTGAGATGCTGCAGTACTAAGATTGTTTATATGTCAAGGATGTGTCACAACTTGTTTTAGTTTAGAGTTACACTCTTAAAGTAACACAGAGCTGCCTGGCAGAATAGTTCTGGTACACATACTTGAATATTGTGAATTCTTAAATAAAAAATATTAATATCAAATATGGGGTGAAATTAAGTAAATTTTAAAGCGAAGTCAGTAGAAATTGCCAAAAAAAAAAAAAAAAATTGTCATGGGTATAAGGTAATATCAAAAGAAAGAGACTTGCCCAGACTAGTGTGGCTCAGTAGATCAGTGCCAGCCTGCTAACCCAAAGGTCACTGGTTTGATTCCCCAATCAGGGCTCATAACCAGGTTGTAGGCCAGACTTCCAGCCAGGTCCTTGGCTGGAAGCAGGTGAAAGGCAACCATACATTGATGCTTCTCTCCTTTTCTTCCTCCCCCTCCTCCTCCCTTCTCTCTGAAAAATAATAAATAAAATCTTTAAAAAGAAAGAAAGAAAGAAGATCAGCCCTGGCTGGCAGTATAGTGGATAAGTGTTGGCCTGCAAACCCAAAGGCTGCTGGTTTGATTTCCAGCCAGGGCATATAACCAGGTTGCAAGCCAGGTCTCCAGCCATGTCCATAGGTGGAGGCAGGTGAAAGGCAACCATACATTGATGTCTCTCTCCCTCACTGCCTCTTTCCTTTCCCCTCTCTCTAAAAATAATAAATAACATATTTTAAGAAAAGAAATAAGATCACTGCAGGAAAAAATGAGTCAATTTTTTTCTACAGATTATACCACATATTAGTAGGACTAGTCAGAGATGACAGCATGTGTTTTTATCTATGAAAGAAAATTAATGACAACACTCTTTCAAGGACAGTAATAGACAATGATAAAACATAGAGTTTCCTGCATAACCAGAAAATAAATCAGAAAAATCTTTAGTAGGAAGCCCTAAGAACTCTTCAATAAAAATTGTATGCCCCAATCACAAATACAGATGATGTTGAACTTGTTTCTCTGCTATCAGTGGCATTATCTGAAAGAAAATTTATCCCTCAAGCCAGATTGACTATTGGGTTTAGCATGAAACTATTTAAAGGATTTGAAAGTGTCTGCTCCATTGAAGAGCATGAACAGTAGCCTATTATGAGCTCTAGTTTTCAATGAGCTTTCCCTGAAAATGTTTTTGCCTGAAAAACACCATCACCTGCTTTGATCACCCATCTTATTCATCAACTTTGGCTCTGAATGACTAGTACAGGTATCTCCAAAAGTCAAATTCAGTTTAAAAGCCTCAGCATGCTACCACTGCTGCCTCATCTCCAAAAGCAATTCCAAAAGATAAAATTTTCAAAGCATTTGAAAGATAAAGCAGCATTAGAACAAGTGGGTGCCCCCTCTGGTAACTACTTTGAAAAAAGTTTGGATATAGGCTAAGCTGATTTTCATCTAATAGAGGCTGGGAAGACATGTCAGACAGCATTCTGATTTAAAATTTTAAATTAGCCTAAAATATATATTATATGGCCCTTTACAGAAGTTTGTCCATTCCTGATTTGGACTATCAGTGTTACTGGTGTTTGTGGGTTTTCAATCATCTATTTTATTTTGTATTTACAGCTCTCTCTATATTTGCTATTTATTCATTGGCTGAATTACTTATTTGTGTTGTTTGAGTTTGTTTATTTTTAAATAATTTTACTTAAAAATAAAACAGAGATCCAAAAAATTACGCTGACAAATGTATAATATAATGAATTATTTATTGTAAGACAGAAACTCTTGTACCATAACTCAGGTCAAGAAGTAGAATGCTGCCAGCCACCCAGGTACCTTTTCATGTGTCTTTTCCCAAATGCATAACCAAAATTCTAACCTTTATGGTAATCCTCTTCTAGCACTTTTATAGGCTTATCACTCAAATGTTCATCCCTGAACACTAATTTTATGTGGCTCATTTCAATAAATTGATATATATTTCAAGTCACTTTAAAGTCCCATTGCTATCACCACCACCATTTTCTTTTCCTAATGATTTACCTGTTAAAGCTTCCAGGTCATTAGGATTTCCCACAGTCTGAATCTCTCTCCCTGTACACACATGGTTCAGGTCAACATGTCCCTTGTAGCCAGAGGTCTCATCAGATAGGTTTATTTTTCTTATGCAACTTTCATATGGTAGGTGATTCTCGGTCAGGGCACATGCCTGGATTGGAGGCCAGGTCCCCAGATGGGGGTGCATGAGAGGCAACCACACACTGATCTTTCTCTCCTGCTCTTTTTTCCTTCCCTTCCCCTGCCCCTAAAAATAAATAAATATTTAAAATGTTTAAAAGAAGAAGAAAAGTAAGAGTCAAATATGGCATTTTAATAAACATGAATAAAACCATAACAATCAATGAAAAGGTAGGACAGAGTGGCCTCATGAGTCCTCCCCACCTCTTGCGTTTGGTCCTCACAGCACCTTTTAGGGTGGATGCATAAGTGTTTGGGGACCTATTTTACAAATGAGGAAAAAGAGGCTAGGAGGATAAGCCTTTGCCCAACACTGTTCAGCCAGTTAGGGAAGGCAGTACCCAAAGCCAAGGACCCACTTTTCAGACATCTCTGTTCATTCCAGAGTCTCCCTGTCTTCTGTCCCCAGTCTGATAGTTTATTTAACTTCTTAAATGTGTTGTAGTTTACAAGAACTGGGAACTTACAGCAAGCTAGGGACTGCCAGATGAGGAGGACACAGATTGGAATGGTCCTTACAGTTAAGTTACAGAATGATAGAGTAAAAATAAAAAATTATTTATTATTCAAATAATTGTTTAATCATCAATGTGTTACATGCCATAAGAGAAAAACACAGGATGCTCTTGAAGTAAGTGGCATGGTCAGAGACTCAGTTTGAGGATAATGCTTGTTGAACAGTGCTATTTGAACTGGGAACTAAAGGGGCAATGTGACAGGTAGGCAGAATGGGAGAAGAAAAAAGGTGGTGATGGAAGCAGAGTGGGCAAGGCCTTGAATTCCAGGCAGGAGGAACATGGTCTGTGAAGTCCTTGAAGTGAGGAAGGAGGATAATAAAAGCCCGACAGAAACAGGGCAGAGCAGCGGCTGAGAGAGAGACAGGAGCCAGAATGCCAGGGTTACACTACATAGGCCATGTGGCTCTGCCCCCCACCAGCTGCCTGACTTTGAGCAAGTTATGTACCCTGTGCTAGTTTCCTCTTCTGTAGAAGGGGAACGTGGAACATGATAACAGTCTTATGGAATCATGCTGGAGCTTAAAGGGGTGAACTGGTATAAAAGACCTAGAACAGTGCCTGGCAGACAGTCAACAGTTGTATGTATTTAATAAATAAAAGAAGGTGAATATAGAGAGGAAACAGAAACCTTAGTGGTGGTTACATTGTCACTATTGGGCTTTATGCTAAGAACAGGGGCAGATCTGGAAGGTGTTGACATCGACAGGGTCAAAAAGGTGGGAAAAACAAATGCCTGAAAATGGCAACCACAGCACAGTGAACACAAGACAGTTGATCATCTGACACACTAATATTTTGATCTTCTACAGACTTCTGAGGAAAGGAGTCCTACCATCAATTAAATAAACAAATGTCTGGATTAAAAATGAAAGTATCCACATAAACACCATCTCTTTCTCCACAGCTAATGAATCACTAGCTATAAATTCAACACTCAAGGGTTATTTAGACACTGGACAAGCTTGATCGTTGAAATGCAATGTTTCTGTCCTTGTGAGAGTTATTTGTATATGTGAACGAAACCCAGGCTGGATCATAATCCCCATTCAGGGCGAGAATAAGTCTTACTTGTCTTTGTAACCCCTGTCGTGCATCTCTGTTCAGAGTAGGCGTGCCGGAAATTCTTATCACAGTGGGTCGAATAATTCTGTGACATTTGATCTCAGAGCAATCTCCATTCATGTTGCCCCAAGCCAGGAGAATAACATACACAATGCCCAGCTGGAAAATTCAACCATATTTTTGGGAGGTGAGCAGGCTGGAGGCCTTGGTTATTAACTCATAAATGATTGTGTGAATGATATAAATTTCCAACAGGAGCTGCTTCTTGCAGAAGTTCTAGGCTTATAATATCGGTCAGATTGCCTTGTTGACACATTGTAGTCTACCCAGAAGCCTTTTGGGATTCAGCTTTCCATTTGGTTGTGCCTTTGTGTCTTGCATAACTGCAAAATAATGAATACTTTCCTGATGAGTCCAATAATTTCCATACCTTCCAAAACTGTTGTTTCAACAGCTATGCTTGTTCCCAGCAGTCTAAATGCTATTAGGAAAAGAGACTACTCCTGAAAGCATATTGTCTGGTGACCTCCCCAAAAGCCACTACAAGAGACCAAGAGATGATCTTCTTCATAGGCTCAAACACAGCAAGAGCTTCCTCCCTCTCTGCCTGAAGTAGGATTGAATTAATTCTTCCCAAGGTCAGATTTAACCTCCACCACCACTCCCTGGTGGGTGACCTTGGCCATAGACCTCACCTCTTTTTGTCTTGAGTTTTTCTTTTTCTTCTCTACAACAATGTTAACAGGGTTGTAGAGTATATAAGGATATATATAAATTTCTTTGCCCAGAGCCAGGCACACAGGTAACTCAATCAGTGTAAGCTGCTATTATGTTTCCAGAATCTTTGGAGCAATGGATTCTAGCCCCAGTTTTACAATGTCTCAAATTCTGAAAACAAACAGTGTTAATTCATTTTAATTTTAAAAGTGCCACACAGCACTTTCAGGAGGAGTGGGTGAGTGCTGTGAAGTCAAAAGGTCTGGTGTTTGCAGTTTCAAAAATGGTCAGGAATCATAGCTAGGAGCTGAATATTTTGGTCTGGCCCTGCTGCCCCGACCAGACACTGCAGAAATTATTCTTCTGGGTTACAGTAAACTTAAGGTCCGGGACCCACAGTACAAGGAACCTCTTCTAAAATGCGCAGCAAGGACATGATAGGAAATGGAATTCTAGAAAAGGGATAAGGAAACTCTGAGTCAAACTTTGTTTATCTGTATGGTCCATTTTCCAAGATAAACTTAACAGACTTCACAAAGGAAGATTAACCTAACAAAGATACTAGTGGTATAGTTTCTCTCTTTCCCTTTCCATGTCTGTCTGTCTGTCTCTCTCTGCCTAACAGAGGTCACGTTTAAGAATATAAGATCAATTCTTACTATCTCCCGCAAATAAAAGACAGTACATTTAGAACTATGAGCAATCAAGTCCTATAACTGCTATCAAGCAAGAACATTTACTTGCATTCAGTCTTTAATAAATTAAAGCTCTCTGTTCCTTATGCATAAAGGCATTAGTGTAGCCACTGACTCATGGAACATTATTGCTTTTTGATTACAGATAAATTATCACTTTTAACCAGATTAAAATGTTTGTCTAAAAACACAAGTTTTTAAATTTTTAATATTTTCTGGAAGATAAAATTTTATACTTATAAACTTTAAGGCCTGCCCAGATTCATCCTTAATGACAAGGCAGCCTAGTCTGCTGTGTTAACCAACAGTGATTATTAGCATGGTAATACTGTTTTTAATCTACACACAAAAACTCACTAGCCATTCTTGTTATTGCTTAGAAATCAAATGAGAGAAGAGCTAAGTATAGGGGAAGCATTTGAGCACAAAAGCCTTTTCTTTGCCTCACCTGTTTTCAAATTTCCTCAAAATACAAATACTGGCCCTAAGAATTTCAGAGATTCATCACAATTTTATACCATTTTATATCAACAATCAGTGAAAGCAAGTTCATAAAAGTCTTGCCAATGTTTATTCACATAAACAAGCTGCTGATTGAAACAAGATTAGTAAGAGAGAGGTCTAAATACTCTTACATTGCATAATCCTAAGGACTTTGTGGATAGATGAATGGATGGTTGGATCAACTGATTGATGGATAAATAGATGATAGATAATAGAATCATTACTCCTACTTGGCCAATGTAAGACATCTAGTCTGAAGATCCCTTTTCTTTTTGAAGAACTAGGTTGTTTTATTCAGGGTCTTGAACAAGGTAAGGCATATCTGTTCATCACTGCAGGGCCCAGAACAGCCCTGAATCTAATGAGAGCTTGGTGGATCCAAGGTGTTGGGTAGAAGGTCAGCCTGAAGCACTGAAGTCTAAAATGTGTTCCCAACATACCCAATTACTGTCATTTCTTGGCAGCTTACTGTGAAAATATGAGGAACCAGCTACTGGGCATAGCCTCTATTTTGCACAGCTTCAAAGGTACCATACACATCATAGTCTATATGTGCAACATACAGAATACACAACAAACAGGATAGTACAGCTCTGAGCAAGAATCTGTCCTCTTTCTAGGTAACAGGATGACCAAAATGAAGCTCTACAAGGGGAAAAGACACTCCAGAAGAACATAACATCTTCTGTAAGAAAAGGACCAAGGTAGTCCAGTAAATGCTTATCATGTCATCCCTTCAAGGACAGTATCACACCAGCTTGAGTAAGAGCTGAAACATGAAGTTACCATGCAGGACTCTGACAACCCTAAAACCAGATTCATCAAGTAAGGTAAAAACTGAAGAACAATTCCCTGAAATAATCATCAGGGCCCTGGGCCCTGGTTCTGATTCCAACCTGAACTTTCCACATGATTTTAGGTAAGTCACTCAATTTCTTCTTATGTCATTTATTAAGGAAATAAACAGGAAAGGTTTTGAATGCTGAAAGTTCTAGATATATAGTAACTGTTATTTTTATTATGATGTTATTTCAATGGTGCCATATTAAAGAGAATGTGGGATTCAGAAGACTTACTTTGATTCTTTTTTTTTTTTTTTTAGATTTTATTTAGATCTCACCCAATACAGGAAACTAATGAACAAAACAAACTGATAAGCAGAATGGAACCAGAGACATGGAAACAAGGAGTTGAATGATGGTGGACAGAGAGTAGGGGGCAAGAGTTGAGGGGGGATTGACTGTGGGAGAGGGAATGGGATAGAAGAGTGGAGAGCAGTAAGGGAAAAATGAAACAATTGTAATACAATAACCATAAATTATTTTTTTTAAAGATTTTTAAAGAGAGGAGAAGGGAGAGAGAAAGAGAGAGAGGGGAACATCAATGTGCAGTTGCCTCTAATACACCCCCAACTGGTGACCTAGCCCACAACCCAGGCATGTGCCCTGACTGGGAATTGAATCAATGACTGGTTCATAGGCTGGTGCTCAATCCACTGAGCCACACCAGCCAGGGTAATTGATTTTTTGTGTCAATATTTTTCGTTCTGTAAAATAGGAATAAAAATTATATATTATTTCATTCAATTGTCTGTGTACTAAATTCATAACACATTGTAGGTTCTCAACAAAGGTGAGGTTTCATCTCTTTTTGCTAGTAAAGTCCCAATAAGGACCTCTACTTAGTAAGAGTGATCATTCACTCCCCAGGAATTTTGTTCTTGGGAGCCCAGAAAAAAAATTCCCAGCACAAATCTGAGTCCAGCTGCATTGAAAGGAATTTCCCAGAACTTGGCTCTTCCTCCACAGACCCTGTACTTAGTTATGTTTTCTATTCCAGGCATATTTAACACAAAAAGCTCAAGGGAACTGCCTGATATCTCTGGTCTGGTCTGAGACACTAAGCCATCTGGAGAACATAATTTCCAGCACTCAATCCTGGTTGCATCACACCTAACCACAAAACCCCATCCAAGCTCAAAGTCCCTCCTTCATTTTCCTTCCTCCATGGACTTTGATTCATAGTCTTGCACTGACCTTTCCATACTGACAAAAAATAACCCATCCTCCCTTTAGTCTCTTCTGAGCTGTTTCCCTAATTAGGAAAGAGAAATATGGAGAAAGAATAATGCCAAACCATCCAAAGTCAGTCATTTCTGCATTGTTCTGAAATGTATGGCACATGTTTTCCTGGGAGCAAATTTATCTTCTTAATTGGATTTTATTTAGTCAACTATTAAAATTAATTTCCATTTCTCAAGCATATTTTATTTGCTAGCAATGACAAGCAGAGTGAGATTAAATTTTCCCTATGAATAAGCTACAGAAGAAAGAGCTTGTGCGGCTAATCAAGAACAACATATCTTTGATATAGACCTAAAGATTTCAAAACTAGCTCAGAAATAGCACTTGGTACCCCATTGGACAACCAACCAGCTTTTGAAGTCTGCCTTCCTGCCCACACATTTGGCCTTAATTCTTACCCTGGTACAATTCCCAACCTTTCTATCCCCATTAAGCTACAGTCACTCCAGAAATCCTTTCACATGAGATGCAATCATTCTACTTCTCCCTGGCACCTTGGCCCAAGCCAAAGAGAGCTGGTTCTTTCAAATGCCTCGAGGTAACTTATAGATACGTTTTCCAGCATAGAAACTAGCTGAGTCACCTGCAGTCCTGAGGTTTGGCTCTGTTTGGTGAACTGACTCTGCTGTGACCAAAAAACAGCTGAGTAGCAAAGTGGTTAAGTATTCTGAATCAACATAAGGCAACCAGACGCTTAGAAAAAGTCACTTACGAAATATAGGCAATAAATAGCCACATCCAATGTGGTCTCTTTAATTGTGACAGAGGGAATACAAACAAATCAGTAGCACACAATTAACTCTCCATCCATGGAACGGAATTTCTCAAAATTTCCACTTGCAACCCAGTCTGAGACTGCCACGGAAACCTAAACCCATGCAGGAATACTGCCTGAGAGGTAACAAGATGCTCTTTTGGTAGCCTTTGCCCATTATCCCAATTATCCTCAGACTCGGAATTTGATAAACCTTTATTTGCTCTGGTAGTAGACAGAAGGCCAGATCTGCAGTTGGTCAGTTGTTTGAAACTAATTGATCAGAAAACATTGAGGATGTTTTCCCAGACTAAGAGGAAAAAAGCAGCTCTATCTCTATCAGCATTTATCAGGAGATTTTTTCCCCATAAATATGTGACACAAATAAGTAGAGACAGAACCAACATGGTAATAAATTCAGCAGTCTCTTTACCACCAGGCAATTTGATTCAATGTGACCCAGGTGAGTTTATCAGGGGATTAAAAGTGAAGAACAGAAATATTAGGAAAGCAGTACAGACAGTGGGTAAAACATGGTAGCCTGTTGAACAACCAACAGATCTGAATTCAAATTGCAGCTCTAATATTTAAAAACTGTGTGGTCCTAAGCAAGTAAATTAACCTCTAAGCCTCAGTTTACACTATGTAACATAGTGCATAGGGGACTATAACACAAAGTAAGAACCCAATAAAAGTGAGAAGTAATAAGCTCTAAATACCAGAATGTTATAGAACTCACTAAGACTCAGTTTGAGCTGAGCCTGCTAGACTAGTGCCAATTATTCCCAAATTGCAAAGTGAGGTACCAAATAGCCAGCCTGAGCAGAATTAACAAAGGTGGCTTTTCTCAAAACCCTCATCCCTCATGGGCACATAAAAAAATCATTTGATAAGACTGGGAGAACTGAAGTTTGAAGCAGGGAAATTTTTAAAGAAATTTCTACCATCACCTCAGTACTAATGAGAGTGACTTCAAGGAGACCACTTGGCGAGCTTCTTAGAGATCCCCTGGATGTTGGATGGCACAGTGAATGGAAACTGGGCCATCCCTGAGAAATATAAATGGTCAGAGCTGGCTAAAGTGGCTTGTGGAAGAATAGAGAGCTGAAGCTGGAAAGTAATTGCATGCCCACAGGAAGAGAACCTCAAACATGGGCTCCATGAGAGAAATGACAGGGAAGTGGGAAAAAATTGTAGAACCTTCCCAAGAGACATGAGATGGGCAAAATTCTAAGGTAGCCCTCAACATTCCTGTCCCCTTGTGTCCACTATGTAATCCCCTTCCCCTTCCTTTGTATAGTTGCCTCCAGAGGATGAGACCTATGAATATGATAGCACATCACTCTAATGATTAGGCTGCTAATCTTTAGAGCTGATCAAAGGAAAGATTTATCAAGTGGGTCTGACCTAATTAGATACGTCTTTGAAAGAAGGCCAAATGTTACAGAGACATTCTCCTGCTGGCCTGGAAGATGCAAGAAAATAAATTTTTCCCACAACCATGTGAGATTAGGAGAGAAATCCTAGCTTCATCTGAATCACTGCTCTGCCCAATGCCTTGACTTCAGCCTGGTAAGACCTGTAGCTCAGGTCCCAGCTATGCTGTGCCTGAACTTCTGACCTACAGAAAACAAGATAATAAATTTACATTGTTTTAAGCCACTAAATTGGTACTGATTTGTCCTATAGCAATAGAAAACTAATATGAGGAGCCTCTGGAAGAGCAAGAAAACCTCAATAATGTGCTGGAGATAAATTACCAGTTGCCTGGAGCTGAGGAAGGCAATGTAGGCAACCAGCCAGAATGTACCCGACTTGCAACAGAACACAGGACAGGGAAGGTCCTCAGTAAGGGCTTGTTGAGGGAGGGGTGTGTAAATCTCCTGCATAGCCCACAGTGATCCAGTGTCAGCTAACGATAGTTCTAGTCATGCAAGACCTCCCTTATCCCCTTGCCTTGCCTTGCACACCTGTCTCTCAACTTCAAGCTGCCAATCAGTGTGAGGATGAGGGTTAGAAGCCTTGGTTAGCAAGCTGGGAGAGAAGGCTAGGAATGTAACACAGAGAAATGTAGATTGTGGGATATCCCTTTCCCTTCCCCCTTCCTCATTTCTAGGCTTCTACCTGCATAGGCCTAAAGTTTTACCTTTGATGGAGGTTCTCACTTTTGATCACTACACTATCTGGACCTAAAGAAATAAACTGAGTATAGCTTTTTTCTTTCCAACTAAAGTGACTAGAGAATATTTCATTATCTGAAAACAAAAAGATAAATTCCAAGCTTAGCCAAGATTTTATCCAAGGGTAGGGGAAGAACCAACTGGGTTTACATAAGCATTATTAAGAAAAAATACAAGTTGCTTTACAGTAGTACCATATTAGTCCGTTCTTTGAATATAAGTGTTACAGGGATTGCAATGACTCAGAACCCAAGAAAAATCTGTCTTTACCCCATTTCTAGATAGAAACTTTCAGGGTGGGAGAATGATGTGAGAAAAGTAGATTCATGTTAGCTGAGTAGAGCCTTGAAATTGACCAAAGATAATGATAGATAATACTGATGAGGCCATGATAAAAATGTCTACCATCAGGTTGCACTGAATTCTACTCCAATGAAAATCTCAGATCTTGGTTCCACCTTAGTGGGGTAAGAAAGAAGGTTAGGGTATTCAACACAGCTCTCAGATTCAAGTCTAATGTGATGAGAGCTCTTTCAGGAACTATTGTCTCACTGAAATGGAAAAAATTTCTTGCACACTAAGAATTGAAAATTCTCCTATAGCAACTCATTATTTATTCAGTGTAGATAGAGCTGCTCTACACAAAGTCCATAACATACTTAAAAGTCATGGATCTTTTTCCTGGTAAGACTGCTTTCCACTATAGTGTTTTTAGTATAAACTCCTCTCCTGGGGGCAGGGGGGAGGGCATGATAAATAAGAATGGTAAGTACATAAAAACATACTCACAGACACTTCCTCTTTTTAAAAGGTGTCCATATTCCATTAAACTGTGACAGAGTGCCAAAATTACATTTTTTATTTCTATTCCTGAAGAGAAAGTAGGAAAAAAAAAAGTTGGATCATAGAGAGATGGGAGTAAGTTGGATCATAGAGAGATGGGAGTTTCAAGCAGTAAGCAAAGATAATGAAGATGAGGAAGGTAGAGTAAGACAAAGGCCTGTGATTTAGACCAGAGGAGGAAGCAGAGAGGGTCAGGCACAGAAATGTGCCAAAGGGAGAGCGTAAGGACCCCAGCATCCCTCCAGTTTCTATGGCTTATGCCTGGTGAGGAATAGCCTGGAGGGCAGGGCCCTGGTTGGGAGGTCCCATCACCATTTCACGTTCCAGTTTAAAACCTAAAAGGTGACTATATAGGAACTTCCCTCCTTCTGAGCAGTTTTATCTCCTCTCTGAAGGAGTTAGGGCTGACCACTGCACATTTCTGGTAGTGAAAAAAGTAAAAGACTTACTCCAAGCTTCTGGCCGTAACTATGCTACATTCTCTGTCTGTTGCACCCTTTCCTCTCCCTACTGAAATCTCATCCTACCTGCAGACCTAACTCAATACACCACTCCATAAAGTTCTCAGAGATGTCCCTCTTCTCTAACCTTCTATTAAATTTAGAAGGAAAGGGGAAAGGTACCAAAGTGCGGGGATCACTTACTTCTTACAAAGATCTGTGTTGGATGGTTTCCATTTTGTTCCCACTATCACTCACTGTATAACAAGCCATCCCCCAAAATAGTGACTTGCTATAACAACCATTTTATTTTGCCCATGAATTGAGTGCCAGAGATTTTGATAGGGCACTGTGGGGAGAGTTCTCTGTTTCTCTTACTTGGGCCCTTGGCCCAGGTAACTTTCAGGACTGGTAATGACTATAATGGAGAGCTGAGACAGTTGGAGGAGCCAAACACAGGTGGCTTCTTCGCTCATATCTGCTGGCTGGGCTGAGCTATGGAAGAGCCACTCACTGCATGTGGCTATTCCTGCACAGAAGCCTCAGGGTGGTCAGGATTCTTTTTTGTTTTGTTTGTTTTTTAAATTTTATTGTTGTTGTATTACATCCATCCCTTTTTTGCTCCCCTCTGTCCCCCTCCCCACAGGATTCTTATAAAGTGGCTTAGAGTTCCAAGAAGGAGAGCTTTGTTGGACCATTTATGGCCTAGCCTCAGAGGTCACAGAACTTCATTTTTACTGTACCCTTTTGGTCTAAGCAAAAACACTATGTCTAAGTTCAAGGGGAAGGTGCACCCATCTATCATTGGAAGAAGTCACAAAAAATTTGCAATGTGTTTTAAACCTGCAACAGAGAAAGAGTGACACACGGTCTGATGCCTAGAGAAAGCAGACCAAGTTAATCTGATTTTAATGCAACCAATCTTTTTATTTAGACTTTCTGCCACCCTTAAGTCGTCCTCACATTGGCATTTTCCTAATCCCAGACTCTTTGAGAGCACAGATTGTATCATTTGTTTGTTATTACATACACATGACCTAAATACCTAAGTTAATTGTGGGACTTATTAATGTTAGCCAACTGATTTCTACCCCTTTCTCCCTCCAAAAGCATTGCTTCCCTCACATACCAAATAGGTAAATAAATTTGACAGACACCAAGGTTACTATCCCCCTTCAAGAGAAAATACAGGATAGTCAAGTAGATAAAAACAGAAGCTTTCTTCCTGGCAGAGAAAAAATGCAAAAAGAAGAATTCACTATTTCAACAAATATTTACAGGCAATGGAGATAAGGGATTAACTATATCCCTGCCCTCAAGAACTCAAACTCTAGGGGATAAGGTGGACAAATTAATAGATTAAAATACACTATGTCAGGTAATATTTAGCACCTGAAGAAAAACAGCTACAGGGTTAGGGTGTAGAAATCTTAACAAGATGCTGTTTTAGATAGGGTACCAGAGAATACAATTTGAAAAGGTGACAAAGGGAATGAAGTTAGAAGGTCAACCAAGGGTCTGATGTATAGAATCTCATAGGCTATAGCAAACAGTTTGAATTGTATCCTAAGTTAGATTAATAGACATATAATAGTCTTAAAGTAATTGGGAGTGGCATGATCTGATTTACTTTTTTAATTTAATATTTATTGTATGATCTCTATTACCATTTAGTCCCTTAATGCCCTGCTTCCTCCAGCAATTGCCACACTGTTGTTACATGTTGTAAACATTAGCTTGTGATATTCTGAAAATAATCAATAATAGGTGGATATGTAATATTAAAGACAATCACAAAAATGTTTACACTCCTGCCATTGAAGTGGGGTATATATTTTTCTTCCCCTTGAACCTGAGCTGGCCCTGTGATTGTTTTGACAAATAGAACAAAATGAAAGTGATGCTTTGTCAATTTTCCCGGGTAGGATATTCAGAAATTGGCAGCTTCCAATTCCAACATCTTGAAACACTCATTCAAGTAATCCAGCCATCATGCTATGGGAAAACTCAGGTAACCTAAGGGAAGGCCCTGTGGAGGGATTTGAGGCCTCCAGATGCCAGCCTTGGCTAAACTCATAGCCAAGTGCCAGCACCAACCTGCTAGCTGTATGAGTGGGCCATCTTGAAAATAGACACTCCAGCCTCAGTCAAGCTGCCCCAGGTAACAATGCAAAGAGCAGACATAAGCCATCCTGCCAAACAACTCTGAATCCTCACCTCCAAAATTGTGAGCAAACATTTTGGTGCAGTTTGTTATGCAACAATTAGTAACTAGAACAAAAGATGAGAGAGGAAGCAGGAGGACCAAGGAGGGAAGCTACTGCAGTAATGTAGGTGATTAATAATTGGGCTTAAATTAGGTTGTTGTCAGTGGAAGGGCTGAAAATTATTAAGATTCAGAATGTGTTTTTACATAGAAGGGGTGGATGACTGTATTTGGTTTCCTAATATATGCTCAAACTGAAAGAATGGTGATATAAAGTCAATTGTGAAAGGTCATATTATTAAGTGTTTTCCTAATGCCAGGCATTATTTTTAAAATTCTTTACATATTTTACCAGATTTAAACCTCATGACAACCTATGAGGGATGTCATTACTCAGGATTACCTATGAAGAAACTAAGGCACAGGGGAGTCCATTTTTCTGCTTCTTATTTAGGGAAGAATTATTAACTGATAACTTGAATACAGGCTGTCTGGCTCCAGAAACTATACTATTAACTGATCTTAACTACTGTGTTATACACCATACCCTGTAATCTGAGTAACTAGCTCTATAACCTTACAAGTCACTTAACCTTCTGGGAATCAGTTTTGTAACCTTCCTGGGAGTCATTTTTATAAATGAGGAGGCTGGAGAAGATCACCTTTAAGATGTCTGCAAGATATCCTATGATTCTAAAAACCAGAATTCCTAGAGTTGGGCCAGTTTGTTTCTGGAATTCAGAATGGATAACCTCAAGGATAATCTGAAGACACAAGAGACAGAGAGTGTATGACAGACACTAGAGAATCCAGGCCTGCACACTATATGGATAATGAGGCACGTTAGAGCCAGCCTCCTCAAGACAAGGTTATGCGCCCAGAGCCAGCTGCCCCTCCTCTCCCTCCCTTCTCTTCTGGCTAGGCAGCCTAGTGTAACCTGCACAGTTTCCCCAAAGCTCAGCCCCAAGGTTCATATAATGCTGAATACAAAACTGCAAATTCACCATGGAGCCCAAAGACAGGACCAGCCTATCATGTACGAAGTACAGACAGACACGGTGGTGCTTCTGGGCTCTAATCATAGGGCACTGCTCACATCACCTCAAGCATGTTACTAAAAATCAAACTATTAAGAACACATATTGTGCTTAGTCCTGACTTCCAAATGTCTCCATTTACCCCAAATTATTTCAAGTTGCCAAGATACCAAGAAGACAATGGTTAGAAGTAGGGAAGCATTTTGATCTCCTCAGAGGAAAGGGGTTGCATATACTTTAAGAACCTAGAGAATCATTTTTTTTACCATTATAATATGATTATTTTTCCGTGAAAAAGCAAAACCAAACAGCTCACTTTTTGAGTGCTTATTATGCATGAGTCTAGTGTTTTGTGTGTGCATTCTCCTCTTTGACATTCATATTAAGGTCGTTATCCTATTTTACAGATGAGGAAACTGACATTTAAAAGGAGGAAGGGGCAGAACTAAGATTTAAGTTCAGACCATCACAGTCCAGAGCACAAGCTCTTAACCCTACACCACACTGCTCCTCTTCTGTTTCTTATAATGAAAATCTAGATTGAGCTCTATGGTAGATGTCCCCTGTTAATATAACACAAGAAGGAAGCTCTCAAGACTGAAGATCACAACCATAGAGCTCCAGAAGCCTGAAAGTCACTTTTCTAGCATCTTTAAGGTATTAGGAGTTTTTTCATAATTTGTCCCATTCCATGTAGCATGAATATTTTAGTGGAGAATGGAAAGATGCTAAACTTTCCACGTCTGCCTAACCCCACTTATATATAAAGACTGTCCCTTTTGTTGATATAAATTCTAACACCTACTGTATAGCTCAGTACATGACTGTATTGAGTTTTTAGCAACTACATCACACCAGTGGTTCCATCTCTGCCATTAGCTGGGGATCCTTTGAAAGGAAAAATTTAAGAAAATTATCAAGCCCAGGAATCCTTTCTTCACTAGGCCTAAACCCTTTCCTGGTTCTAGACACCAATTTTTTAGTGTACTACAGCTGCCTAGAGTGGGAGTCCAGCAACAGTAATGGCGTGAGACTACTGAAGGAATCGAGAGGGGCAAAGTGGCTCATAACAGGAGCTTCTAGCAGCATTTAATTTGTCACCAGCCAGCCACTCACAGAGTTTAAGAAACTTGCCCAAAATTGCAGAGCTCTTCAAAAACAGAGTAGAAGAAATATGTCTGAGTAGTGACCCTGTCCACTACTCTCTAATCTCCTAGTTTGGTATTTATCAAACCATAACTCATGAATCATTATATAAGAACCATAAAAATAGGCATTCCTGGCTACCAAGTCAGTCTTACTGAATTGGATTCTCCTACAAGCCTGTGAAACCTTTTCACAAAACTTCCAAGAACATTCTTAAGTACATCAATGTTTGGGAACTAATATCTTAGGTAAAACAGAAACCATTCCCCTCCCAGAAGAACAAGAGAATAAAGATTCCCAGTCTTTAAGATTTGCTGAGATGAAAAAAACCCCAAAACACTTATCCCACAGAACATCAAACAGTAGTTAAGCAATATGCTCACAATACTCTGTCCTTTTTTGTTTGGTGAGAAAAGTATAGATAAAAGCTGGTTGGTCTCATGGGACTAAAGATAAGAAGATCAAAAGATTTGAATAATTGTTAGTCACTGTTCTACTGGCACACAATATTATTATATGAAGCAACACATCAGGATCTCCATGATTTAGTGACCTGAAATGCAATATAGTTAAAGAGGCAAGACAAGGCTATGGAGGTCAACAGGAACAAACCATAAAATACATGAAGCCCTTGATAAAGAGTTTAGATTTTATAACTTTTGAGATAAAGCGTTGTGTCAAAAACTGGTTAATTGTTCCCTAACTCTCTTTCCTTTCCTCCTAGGTGAGACTTCAGTTAGACTACATTTCCCAGTCTCCCTTTGATTAGGTATGGCCATGTAACTAATGTTTGGCCAATGAGATATGGGTGGAAGTTGCTAGGGTTTTTTTAACTATTTCAAATGTTATCACCTAAAAAAGTCAATGCTCTATTTTTTTTTTTTTTTTTTGAGAATTAATAGTGTGAGCTAACCACATCAGCATTATTGCTGTTAGCCTTATTATTATTCACCTAATATAGTTCTAACATTTTAATATGTGAATATTAAATGAATATTTAATATTCACAACAACCTCATAGGGCAAGTGCTTTTATCTCTCCTTTTACAGATGAGTAGGCAGAGGCCCTGATCATAAAACCACCTCATTTATACCTCTAGTAAAGGACAAGAAGGACTCAAAGTCTACCCAATCTTGATGCTAAAGCCCATCTTTTTTTTTCTTTATGCCTATTTAGAGTTGTCAGATTTAGCAAATAAAATACAGGATGCTCAATTAAATTTGCATTTCTATTAAACAATATCAACCAAAGGTTGTTTGTGTCTACTCAACACCAACAGGAATCTCCAAGTTGGGGTGTGGTGGAGAAGAAATCTTCATTCAGTTCAAATAGCTCAATTGTGAGGTGATACATCAAGGATGTGAAAACAGCTGTCAGAAGACCCTCAGATGAGGTACCCTTGGGACCAGGTCAAGATATGGGTGGAAGTTTTGTTCTTCATTTCCAGGTCTGGGCCATAAAAACCTCCTATTCTACCCTCAGTTCCTCTTTTTCCCCATTCGCCAGCTAGAAGTTAAAGACCACAGAGACAGAAAAGTTGGTTAAGTCAAAAGAGGGAAGGGAGCTGGGTCTCTAAGTTACCACACTGAAAGCCACCCATTCGAACACTCATACTACACTATTGCTTAACAAAAAATACATATATTTATTCCATTAAGATATTGAAATTTGGGGACTTATCACAATAGCTAGCATTTTGTTAACTAATACAAAAGTTATTACAGAGCTGAAGTTAACATGATGAGTTCTTCATATAGAAAAGCCAATCTGATGTCATACCACTTGGTAAAATTTAGATACAAAAAGTAAAAAATACCTCAGTTGCTTATAGGGAATCTTCTCTGCTTAAAAAAATATGTTTTTAAGTCAAGGATACAAATGATCGTACGGAAAAAAATAACTTCAATGGGTCATTTGATTCAATGAACTTGCTTGTAGGCAGATGAATATCTATCAATCATTCAAATAAAAGGATTGTTTCCATATTTGTGAAGAGCTCTAACAATTCTTTAATCTCTGTTACAATCCAGAAAAGATACTTTTCTTTATGTATAAATATAGTTTTACCGCACTTGAAAAATAATCTCTAAAAATCTAGTATGGTAGCCTACTTGTTTCCTGGAAAATCAACTCTTCCCTTCTTCCAAAATACCATGGTTCTTGATAGTTCTAACAAAGCCAACCAGTTAAATATTGTGTTTTCCAGAGTTTCTTGTAGTTATGTATGATTAGTTGACTAAGTTCTCTCTGACAGAATGTGAATGAAGTGTTTAATGTAACCAACCCCAACCAGAAAGACCATTTGTTAACATAATTGACATTGTATGCTCTTTCAGAGTTCCTAGCAATTTGATTCACTGAATAAATGTTAAATTACTTTCAGCCCCATGTTATCTTTGTCATGACTTAAACCAATATGATTTAATGTGATACTATTTTCTGAGTAGAGTTTGATCACTCCCTACTCTTTCCTCTGTTCAGCCCAGCCCTAAGCAACCACTAATCTACTTCTGTTTCTGTGTACTTTCTTATTCCGGACATTTCATATAAACGTAATAATATAGTATGTGGCCTTTTGTGTCTGTCTTCTTTTGCTTAACATGTTTTCCAGGTCTATTCATGTTGTATCCATATACATTATTCCTTTGTAAGGTTAAATAATAGTTTGTTGTGTGAATATACCAGATTTTATTTATCCATTCATCAGCTAATAGACATTTTGATTGGTATCTTGTATTTTTACCTATCAAATTTTTATTAACATGAAATTAAAAATTATGTTTTAATGCCTTTGGAGGATTCTATTAAATTCTTCTCCAATAAGAAAAAATTTAATTGAATGAGATATACCATATTACTTGATTTAAGTATCTTGGAATGAGCATTCTTATAAACAAATCTTAGCAAATATGTCTTATTTTAAGTTAGAGTTGGGCAACTATTATAAAATGGGGTTGATTATATTCTGGGCTAGGGAACAGGAGGTAAGTGCAAATGGAAGATGGGAAAGGGCTGTAAGGGAGGAGGGGGCTCACTTAAGCTACCTATTATCAAGGAAAGCAGATTCAGGAATATGCCACAGCAAATGTCTGTAATCCAACAAATAAGATGATTTGCTGAACCAAGGGCAGGTAGAGGTCACAGACTGCCAAAGTGTGGCTCTAGCTTCTTTCAGACCTGAAGCAGCCTGAGGCAGTACTCTGTCAGCCCCAAAAGGCTGAATATAAATCATGCTTGTTGGCAATTTCTGCTGACGTGCTGCCTGGCACATGCCTAAAAGCGTTTCTTGAAGCTGAGAATAAATTCCAAGACAGCAATGACAGCTATAACAATGATGCCACATGTTAAAGAGTTTAAAATCCCTCATCAGGAGTAGTCATACAACACAACATCCTTTACTTAGAGAGATTCTGCACATTGGAAGACAATAGGATAGTGGGAGGAAGTGGCTACTCTTAAGAAGAAAGGGAGAAGAAAGGTTGTTCTGCAAAAGACTATAGCGGTGAGGTGTATATACAGTATTTAGATGGAGAATCCCCTGTTTCACCCTCACCTCCCCAAGCTGAACAGGATCAAATTCTTCTAAGGCATTTCAGTCGTGAGCAGATGTCTACTGTGCAACAAGAAAATGAGACAAAGGGGGATACAAAATTGCTTGAAAGAGCATAATAAACACAAATTACACTGCTCTGAATAGACTGCATGGCTTTCATTTGCAATCTGGCTTATTCCACTTGACTTGTTTCAAAAGGACCCAGGTTTGTTATGGGATGGGGTGGAGAAAGGTGGTTCGGCCAATACTGTGTCCTGAGGATAAGACTCTATATCTGTTGTGAAGAGTCCATACAGAAACATGTGTGCCAAGAACATTTCTGGGGGTCAAGGGTTTTGCTTTAAAAAGCAGTCACAAGTTGGGGAGGAGGCATAAACGGGATAGATGGTAATGGAGATACAATTTAAAAAATTTAAAAAACAAGAACAAAAAGAAACTGCATTCACAAAAGGAAGAAGGTTTGCCAGCCTCTTTGAAGAGATAAAAATAATCCTTTTTTTTTTTTTTTTTTTTTTTTTAGCAGTTTGCCTTTGAAAGAATTTGTCACGGACTAATTTTTTAACCAATAAAACTGTATGTGTGTGCATGTGTGTGCATGTGTGCTTTCAGGGAGCTGTTTTGCAACAGAAATATGTCTTGAGATTTACGAGAATTGCCAATATGGAGCAAGTGAGGGACCTTCTTGAGTCAAAAGGAGAAAAAAATCTCCGGTGGTTTCTGGCTCACAGAGACTCTGCAAAATGTCCTGGGATGGGAACCATCTGGACAAAGATATTCCCACCCCACCAAACAAAATGCAAGTTAGAAAACAGGAAAAACACACCCCCGCACACAAAGCTGATCCAAGAAGCCAAATGATTGAAGGGCGGCAACTTTGCACAACACTGGAGGAAGTGGAACTGTACAGGCACCTTGGAATGCAAAGCCACCTGGAACCCTGGGGGAATGGCCCCCCGAACTGTCCTGGGAGAAGGGAAGAGCATGGGTCCTGCTGAATGTGAGGCTACAGAGGACTGCCTGGCCAATGGGAAAAGGGGAAGACAGGAAATGGAGAAATTTCCCTTTTTATAACTGTCTTCCATGCTTTCTCCAAGCACTCAAAACCTGTCCATAATAAAGTCTACTTTCTGGGTGGCTATAAATGATGGAATGGGCATTTCTTGGGATGCCTTAGTATGTTTAAACTCTTAAGAGGTATAAAAGGGTATAAGATTTCATCTGCTAAATCAGATGGATAGTCAACTTCTCAAACATGAATAAACATGAAAGAAAGTCACAAATAGATAAGGAACTTTGACATGAGATACTACCTATAAACTTAAGTAAACTTTTTTAGTTTGCTGTGACACTTTTAAATTCTTTGGGTTAGGTTCCCTAAACTTATAGACTAGTTTGAAAAAGAAATTTTCATCATAGACATTAGTGGTCCACATGACTAATGCAGATATATGTGCTGTGGTATCATTGTTGCTTGCATGGTGTTGGTTTCCCGAGTACAATAACACATCAGGCTGTCCATTCTTTACATAGAAAAATGACTAATGATTTTATTTGGGGTGGAGTCTCTCATCAGAGTAAGAGCATGGTTTCTCTTTCCTCACATACATGAATATCCCATACTTTCCCACCCCTCATAAATCACTTCAACATCTAGTTCTTTTCACTGTATCTTTGCACTATGTAGTCGGAGTCTTTGCCACTCAACAGCAGCTCATCCTTCTCCATTTAAGGAGCAGATTGGTTAGGAACTTGTGTTTTCTACAACAGCTGTCCTCAGCTTGTGGTCCATAGTCCTATGCTTGTCTAAGGAGACTTGGCAAGAGACCCAAAGTACCTTCACTAGATAGAGGCGACATAAAAGGAATGTTGACTGCTGCATGTCAAACAAAATAACCTTACAAAGAAAAATAGGGAATCACTAATCCAGACCACAGGATCACCTCCAGCTATTATAAGAGCTTAAAAAATAAAATAAAATAAAATAAATCCATGTGGCCAGGCCAGAAACATTGTGGTCCTGGTTGCTAAGCACCCACTTTCTAGTCAGGAATTGTGCTTTTCCACCCAGCTTCCATTGCTTTGCAATTGTTATCAGAATGCTTTTGTGTGTGTGTACCTCATCATCTTTACCTCCGAAGCAGGAGAAAGAAAGATAAAGGCACTTTCAGTTTAAACTATTTAGAAAATGAGTATAGAGTGAAGAAAGATAGTTCTGTGGTAGCCTTCCTTCCTTCCTTTTGTTCTTCACCTTTTCTTTTTTGGCAATGAGATGCTTTCCCCCCAGAAGAATGTTAAAATTAACCTCATTATATAAGAAGATAAAAGTGGAGCTGCTCTGGTCAAAGATGATATAAAAGACCCTGACTCTTGCTCCCCTGTCAAGCATTGCTTTCCTTTGTTGACTGCAAAGACGGCTTCACTGTCTCCTAGGGATCCAAGGGAAGTCTGAAAGCCAATGATTTAGTAGAAAGCCCATTGTCTGGGAATCAGGAGACTCAGATTCCCATTTAGAAATGGAGCTCAGGCCATGTCGTGCCATGTGAAGAACTGAAGGACCAGGACAATCTGGGAGCTCAGAGAGTCTCAGGAAGAGTACGCCAGTCTGCTAGTGGAAGGGAGCTGGCAGGGAACCCATGCCTCCACAAGATCAACTTCTCTTGCCGCTGCTTCTATATCAGCTTTGCACTGGGGTTTCAGAATTTGTAAAGTTACTTGACCACACAATCTCTAAAGTCTTTTTCAGTCACAAAGTTTTATACTAAGGCTATAACTCAGTTGTAGTCCATCTAACTTTCTTTCTTTCTTTTTTGAAGAAAATGCTTTCTGAAAGGTCCTAGAATATAGCCAATTTATTTATTTACAAGTAGCTGAGTGAATGTTACTAGTATTTTTCCTCCCTTGTTATGCTTAAAATCCTATAGTAAAAATACCTGGTTATTCTTTTTCCAGAAAAAAATAGATAATCATGAAAGTCCAGGAAGCAAGGTATTAATTCATTCTATTCTATTCCTTTAAAATGGTTTAGCACACCATGTACATAACAGATAACCATTTTAACCCAGTTTACATGAATTTAGATCAATTCAAGGTTTTTAGTTTCAATGCTATCACAAAGTATACACATTTTTTAGAAACTTATCCCCAAACTATACCAAACATCAGTGGGTTGCTTGTATAAAAATTACATGTTGAAGAAATGATGGACTTACAGTAAATAACTTTTTGCAAAAAAAAAGATAATAATCTCCAAATAAACCAACTTTATTCTTAATTTTTTCCATTACCTCTCAGTTCCTACACATACTTTATGGCTTTATTATGGTATCCACATCAATTTACAATATAATTTGCATTTGTAAACAGTTTTTAATTGGCAAAGGTTTCATCATACCATTGTATTTATACTTCAATCAGAGATCAAGCAACAATAAAAGCTCAGCATCATAATACCAGAAACTGTATCTCTGCTTTGGAAAGACCTGTCTTTGAACCACAGACATACCCTGCTGCTCTCACACTACCAAGTCAGGGGTCAGGGATTAAGGGTCAGCAGATTACAGGGCTTCATATGATGTTCTCAAGGTTGGAAAATATACATGGCAAGTGGAGTGCGAAATGCATATATTACAAGGACTTTTAAGCCTTCCTTGATCTGCAAATACAGAGAAAATTGAAAATGTTAACCTATACAGTTTTATCAGGTTTTGGTCGAGGCACCAGGTCACGGATATTATCATATCCAAGTCATTTTCAGTTATTTCTAGTCCTACTTTGCATGAAAGTTTAAGTCAGAAATTTCTATTGAAGTGACTAAAATGGGAAGTAATTTCTCTTTACCTGCAGATCATTATATTAAGTGAAATAACCCATTCAGAGAAAGATAAATACCATATGATCTCACTTATACGTGGAATCTGAAGAATAAACTAAACTGGCCAACAAAATAGAAACTGAGGCATGGAAAAAAGAAACAGACTAACAGCTGTCAGAGGCAAGTGAGGGTGGGGGACTGGAAGAAAGAAGATGAAGAAATTAGCAGAAGAACATACATGTATAACCCATGGACACAGACAACGAACAGTGTGGTGATGGCCAGAGGGAAGGGGCAATGTGGGCTGAGAGGAGGGAGGAAAAGGGGACAGGTAGGGGACATCTACCATAGTGTCAAAATAAAAATAAATAGAAAAAAGCATTTAAATTGGAAATAAATTCACAAGTTTTAGAGATTGGAATTTTTAAGAATGGGTCCATGGGTAGAATCCAAGAGATATATCCTCATACAAAATAACATACTTCTACCTGGATTTCTGTAGGCATTTAACTATCTTGCACTAAGCTTTTGTTATCTTCCAATACATCAGGCAACACTAGGCCTTCAGTGTTATATTTCAAACTGCGTAGACCTCAACTTTTTCTTCAACCAGAGTTTGGTTTTCAGATGCAGTGGGTGGTTATTTTGATTATGTTCCACATATGTTCAGAAGGTTTTGTCAAGGGGAACCTAAAAATGTCACTTCTTAGAAATGTTTCTTTTTTGTTCCCTTCTTACTGTTAGTCCTTGTCATTCTTGTTCTAAAACATGCTAAATAATTCCAACCTTCCAACGCTGTTTGCACCTTTCCAATATGCTCATAGCAAGTACATGGGGCTGTATAAATACTAACTAGGAAATCAAACTCTGAAAAGCATTAAATAATCACATTGTCGGAGCTATAACAGCAATACAAAGCACTTTCATTTTCACAAGTACATTTTGAATGTAATAAATAAAGTGTGTTAGTTAAACAGAGACATATGCACCATGGGAGGTTGTAGAACTATTCAAAGGTAACATTGACAGAGGTTAATGTATGAAATGGACTTGGAGAACAAATTATTATTATTATTATTTTAAGTGGAAATATACTTACAGCAATCAAAAGGAATAGGCCTACAATCTTATTATAATAGGTCCTCAAGTTCTTGATTTTTGAAAAATATACAAATTTGCATGTGACTTATAGATATTATTCAATAAAAGGTGATATGCTTTCAGAATTTTCCCATCTTCTTTCCTTTTTCTTTAAAACCTTCCTAGTTCGATATGTTAAATTGGTAAAGTTCAACTCAAATAAACAATCAGCTTAAAATGGATGTGATTCTCCAGGGAGGACCAAGATGGTGGAGGAGTTAGTGGAGCTATACCAATTTCCTCCCAGGACCCAACTGAAATTACAATTTAATTGGGGAAAAAATCATCTGGAATAACCAACAGAACACCCGGTGGAAAGAAGCCTTATAAACATGGACAGAACAGAAGAGGATGCTTCATCACAACATGACTGGTAGGAATTGTGAAAACATGAGAGGGCTGGCTGGGCTCCCACCAGAGGCATAAGTCAAAGGGACAAAGTCAGGGGCTCCACCTGAGAAGGATGGGTTCTGGTCCTCCAGCTAGGTTTCCCAGCCTACAGCAACACAACGGAGATTAAAACAGAATACAACTGAGAAAGGAAGAAAACCGCAGGGTTTGCTAGCCTGAGAGCATGGGAGACAGAGAATTACTAAGGTGACCACAAACACAAATACACTGGCACCCACTTACCCTGGGGTCCATCGGAGGGAGAACAGAGTGGACTGGAGATGCTTGGGAAGAGTTTGCAGCAGTGACTTGGAGGAAAGAAGTGAGGGAGCAACCATAGGGATCCCAGTGCTGACTCATTGCCCACACTGCATATGGGCTACACTGCACCAAGCAGCTTCCATCTGAGGGGTCCTCCTAACCCTGCCCACTGGAATCAATCTGCCCTGCCCAATGGTGCCTGAGCCTGGATCCAGATCACAATTCACTGAATTAAAACTGAATCAACCTGTCCTGCCCTGCAGCATCTGAGCCTGGTGGCTGATTACAAACTCAATGATATACAGCTGGGTCAGTCTGTTCCACCCAGTGGAATACAAGCCTGGTAGCTGATCACAGGTTCATTGGATTACAAGGTGAAATAAGGAGTTTCCCAGACAAAAGAGGCTAAAAGAATACATCCACCAAACCAGCACTGCAAGAGATGCTAAAAGGTATGCTTTAAAAAGATGAAGAAACAGAGAGAGACAGAGAGGAGCACAGGTACAAAGGGGGAAAATGTCAATGAATAAGTATCTGTCAATATTAACCTTAAACATAAATGGATTAAATGTGCCAATCAAAAGATAAAAGTTAGCTGAATGGATAAGAAAGCATAACCCATATATATGCTATCTATAAGAGATCCACCTCAGAACAAAAGGTCAACACAGACTGAAAGTGAAGGGAATAAAAAATATATTTTGAGCAAATGGACAAGAAAAAAAAGGCTGGGGTAGCAATATTTATTTCAGACAAAGAAGACATTTCAAAAGAGACAGAGAAGGATTTTTCATAATACTTAAGGAAACAATCCATTAAGAAGATATAACCCTTATAAACATACATGCACCCAACCTAGGAGCACCCAAATATATATAAGGAAAATCTTGGAGGACTTCAAGAAGGATATAGACAGCAACACACTTATAGTAGGGGATTTTAATACCCCATTATCAACAATGGACAGAACTTTCAAACAAGAAAACACCAAGGATATTTTGGCATTGAACAACACTCTAGATGAAATGGACTTAACTGATATATACAGAAGAAAAATAAACAGTTTTTAAATGCACATGGACCTTTCTCAAAGATAGACTACATGGTAGGACACAAGACAAGCCTCCACAAATGCAAGAAAACTGAAATCATACCAAGCATCTTCTTGGATCACAATGGCCTGAAACTAGAAACCAACCTCAAGGGAAAAAAACAAAAACATTCTAATTCATAGAGACTGAATAACATGGTATTAATACCGAATGGGTTAGCAATGAGATGAAAGAAGAAATCAAAAAAGTTTCTGGAAACAAATGAAAATGAATACACAACAGCCCAAAACCTATGCAATACAGCAATGGCAGTCCTCAGAGGGAAATTCATAGCAATACAGGCCTACCTAAAAGGATTAGGAGAAGCTTATACAAACAACCTAACCATAAAGCTACAAGAACTAGAAAAGCAACAACAAAGCCCAGAGCAAGTAGAGGAAGGAAATAATCAAGATTAGAGCAGAATTAAATGATTTAGAGACTAAAACTATAATTCAAAGAATCAATAAACACAGAAGCTGGTTCTTTGAAGCCCTGGCTGGCGGCTCAGTGGATAGGTGCTAGCTGGTGAACCCTAAGGTCACTGGTTCCATTCTTAGTCAAGACACATAACCAGGTTACAAGCCAGGTCCCCAACAAGGTCTGTGGCAGGGGACAGGTAAAAGGCAACCATACATTGACATTCCTCTTCCTTTCTTCCTCCCTCCCTGCCCCTCTCTCTAAAAAATAATGAATACAATTTTTAATAATAAATAAATAAACAAACAAAACTGATAAGCCTTTAACCAAACTCATCAAGAAAAGAGAGAGAGAGAGAGGACCCAAATCAACAAAATCAGAAATAAGAGGGGAGAAGTCACAGCCAATACCTCAGAAATACAAAGGATTGTAAGAAATTACCACAAACAACTATATGACAAGAAATTTGACAACTTGGGTGAAATGAACAAATTTCTGGAAATGAATAATCTACCAAAGCTGAATCCAGAAGAAGCAGAAAGCCTGAATAGACCAATAAAAACTAGTGAAATTGATGTAGTAATCAAGAAACTCCCAGCACATAAGAGCCCTGGACTGGATGACTACACAGGTGAATTTTACCAAACATTTAGAGAAGAACTATCTTTCTCAACCTATTCAAAAAAATACAACAAGAGAGAAGACTCCCAAACTTTTTCTATGAGGCCAATATTATTCTAATCCCAAAACCAGGCCAAGACACAACTAAGAAAGAAAACAGGCCAATATCGTTGATGAATATAGATGTTAAGATTCTCAACAAAATATTGGCAAACCAGATCCAGTAATACATTAAAAAGATCACACACCATGATCATGTGGATTCATCCCAGGGATGCAAAGATGGTACACAAATCAATAAATGTAATACACCACATAAATGAAATGAAAGACAAAAACCATATGATCATATCAATAGTTGCTGAAAAAGCATCTGATAAAGTACAGAAACCATTTATGATAAAAATGCTCAGCAAAATGAGAATAGAGGGAGCATACCTCAACATAATAAAGGCCATATATGAGAAACCTGCAGCCAACAGCATACTCAACAGGCAAAAACTAAAAGCTTTCCACCTAAGATCAAGAACAAGACAAGGTTGTCTACTCTCTCCATTTCTGTTCAACATCATTTTGGAAGTTCTAGCCATAGTGATCAGATAAGAAAAAGAAATCAAATGTATCCAAATTGGAAAGGAGGAAGTCAAACTGTCATTATTTTCAGATGACATGATAGTGTACATACAAAATCTGATAGACTCCACCAAAAACCTATTCGACCTAATAAGCAAATTTTGCAAAATAGCTCAATATAAAGCCAATATTCAGAAATCAAAGGCATTTTTGTATACTAATAATGAAACATCAGAGAGAGAAACTAGAAAACAAATCCCATTTATCATAGCAACAAGAAAGACAAAGTACTTCAGGAATAAACTTAACCAAAGAGGTAAAAAAAAAAACTTGTACTCAGAAAACTACAGAATACTGAAGAAAAAAATTAAAGAAGGTACAAATAAGTGGAAGAATATCCTATGTTCATGGATAGGAAGAATTCACATCATTAAAATGTCCATACTATCCAAAACAATCTATAGATTCAATGCAATCCCAATTAAAATACCAATGACATATTTCACAGATATAGAAAAATGCTTCAAAATTGATACAGAGCCAAAAACAACCATGAATAGCCACAGAAATCTTGAAAAAGAAGAACAAAGAAGGAGAAATCACTATACTGGATATCAAACTATTCTACAAAGCCACTGTAATAAAAACAGTCTGCTACTGATATAAGAATAGACATATAGATCAATGGAACAGACTAGAGAACCCCAAAATAAACCCAGGATTCTATGGTCAATTAATATTTGACAAAGGGGGAAGGAACAAAATGGAGTGAAAATAGCATCTTCAACAAGTGGTGCTGGGAGAACTGGACAGGAACATAAATAAAACTAGACCACCAACTTACACCATACATCAGAATAAATTCAAGATGGATAAAGGACTTAATAATCATAAACCATGACACCATAAAGGCCCTAGAGGAAAACATAGGAAGTAAAATTTCAGATATCCTATGCAGAAATATTTTCACTGATACTTCATCAACAGCAAAGGAAATAAAAGAACAAATAAATAAATGAGACTGTATCAATCTGAAAAGTTTCTGTTCCACTAAAGAAAACACCAGCAAAATTAAAAGGGAATGTATGGGAAAACATATTTGCCAATGATATGTCATGTGACTCAACACCAAGGAGACAGACAGCCCAATTTAAAAATGGGGAAAGGATGTAAATAGACATTTCCCTGAGGAGGACATACAAAGGGCCCATAGGCATATGAAAAAATGTTCAACATCACTAGCCATCAAGGAGATGTAAATTAAAACCACAATGAGATACCACCTCACCCCTGTCAGAATGGCCATTATTAACAAACCAGCAAACAACAAGTGCTGGTGATGGTGTGGAGAAAAGGGAACCCTAGTGCATTGTTGGTGGGAATGAGGACTGGTGCAGCCACTATGGAAAACAGTAGGGAATTTTCTCAAAAAACTAAAAATAGAACTACCTTTTGACCCAGCGATTCCACTGCTAGGATTATACCCTGAAACACCAATTCAGAAGAACCTATGAACCCCAATGATCATAGCAGCGCTATTTACAATAGCCAAGTGCTGGAAAAGCCTAAGTTCCCATCAGTAGATATATGGATCAAAAAACTTCGGTACATCTACACAATAGAATGCTACACAGCAGAAAGAAAGAAGGAACTTCTACCTTTTGCAACAACATGGATGGAACTGAAGAGTATTATGCTTAGTGAAATAAGCCAGTCAGTGAAAGACAAATACCATATGATCTTACCCAATAGAGGAAACTAATGAACAAAACAAACAAACAAGGAAAACAGAACTGGAGAAATGAATACAAAGAATGAATCTCAGTGTGCAAAGGGGAGGGAGGAAGAGGAGGCAAAGAAGGGGAACAGTTTAGTCAAGGAAGGAACTAGCATGGATGGCCCATGGACATGGACAACATGTAGAACTGATTGTGAGAGGGTGGATGGGGAGGGGAGGCAGGGAATAGCAGTGGGAAGAAAATGGAATAAATGTAGTACAACAACAGAAAAATAAAATTAAAGTTAAAAAATGGATGTGATTCTCAGCAGTCACAATTATGTAAATTATGACCACTTACCTAAGCTGTCACCAGAGCTCATGTGTCATTAAAAGAATGGAATCTTAGCCTTTGTCTTCATCTAAGAAACCTGCTATTGGGACTTTAAAGATAGGAACTCCATTGTAATTACCAACACCAACCACTGGGGAACATATTGTGCCCCCAAAATTCCTTCTTTCACACCTCCTCCCAAAAAAGTTCTAAAAGTACACATGACAATCACTATTTTTTTTTTCAGAATTTTATTTACTTGTGCTGTCACAGCAAAAGAGGTACACATGATCAAAGCAGTACTTGACTTTCCAGAATTGTCCTAAATGCATTTGAAAATTTTCTTTTTACTTTCCCATTCTCCCCAAACTTATGTTTTATACTAGGAAAATTTAAAGACACCTTGGATCTCTTCACTTCCTGGGCCGACATGATTGGGACTCAGTGAACAGTGTTCCACCAAAAATGTTTTTTAAAATATTCTACTTACTACCCTGGCTCGTGTGGCTAAGTTGGTTGGTATGTACCCATGACGACGGAAAGGTTGAGGTTCAGTTTCTAGTCAGGGCACATACCTAGATTGTGGTTCAATGCCCATTCCCAGGCAAGTACAGGAGGCAACCAACAGATGCTTTTCTCTTGCATAGAGGTTTCCCTTCTATTCTCTCTCTCTCCAAAAGCAGTAAAAAAAAAAATGTCTTTGGATGAGGATTAAAAAATTTAAATATTCTACTTGCCAAAGTCATTGCATATTAGAGAGGCAGGAAGTGTGTCCATCATTGCCTCTACGCCTTTGCAGTCCTCTCAAGTCCTTACTCGGTTAATGAGCCAGCACCCAAAGCTTCGCCTGAGATCATTAAAAAAGCACTCCATGAAAATAGTCATAGTTCTGGATCTCATGAAGCTTACAAATATGCCTATTACTCTAATTTATAGAGTAGCCATTGATTGATAAGAGTCCCTAACTCTTTCATTTTGTTTGTAACTCCTTCACTCCAATTATGAAAATTTTAAGTTTTACTAAGCAAACATCTCACCAGACCCTAGCAAAACAGGAAAGCATACTGATGTAAGATAAAAATCAAATCAAATGTTACCTCCACCACTCCTTAGCTGTTTGGTTTGTGACAATTACTTAGCTTCTCTAAGCCTCTGTGTTATCATCTGTAAAACAGGCTAATTGTGTTCATGTGATTATTGTAAGGATTTAAAAGATCACTTATGAAGGTAGCTACCTCAGGACTTGACACAAAAGAAGCCTAGTCATTTTTTTAAATTAGCTTTGTATTTGTTTCGTCCATCTCATTTTGTTTAATTGCCACTTACCCAGGGCTAAATAAATATACCCTCTGCTTATGGCATATAGGTGAATCCATCTATACCGTATTTTCTTCCTTTTGATGGTCTCGTGCCTTATAACATATTCTTAAATTACCTCTTGTTTGAACTTTTCACCTGAATCATAAATGGTTTTAAGGAAAGGATATTATTCTATGTGGTTTATTCTTCCTGTTGGATTGAATTATTTGGGAAGAAAATCACTTATGGAACACCTATTAGGGACAAAGCACTCCACACACTACCAAGCAATCAGCAAATATTTTTGAGTGCATGCTATATACATACAAATATCAACAAAATGGTTTATAGATTTCAAAAGTTTACCTTGAGTGAAATTATCCTTTCATTGTTTGATTCTTATCATGTAGAAAGCTCATGTTTAAAATAACAAAACCTTTCCTCTTGGTATAGATTTACACTACCAACACATCTTCCTGTTTGAGTAAGTGTAAATATCTTTGCAATGTGAGTGGGAAGTTCAAGATCTGTTAGAAAGTGTTTATGTACACTAAACACAAAGTAATAAAGATATCACCATTTCAGTGTAAATCTGCAGGGAGCCTAAGAATCCCACAATCATATAATATTATAATTTCAAAATGCTTTTAATAAATGTCTATAGGAATTGAGTTATAATGCCCCTTTTTTCTCTAAAAAATCTGCAACATGTCCTGTAGTCCCCATTAAAATGAACCTCAGATTAGCATTCAATTTTAAACATTACAAAAATGACATTATTGCTCAACATCTCTTTTATGCTCTGATGATTCCATTGTAAGATTATGATGGTGAAGTTATTTTCGAAGTCAAGAGATATCTTTATGTTGCCATTATTCTGAGATCACTTTCCTATTACTCCCATAGTAGAAACATGGCTAGAAAGCTAGAATACCAACTAGTTGAAGGAGACCATAGGATGTTACCTTAGCCAATTGTCACATTCTATGCAGGGTCCCATCTCATCTGCCCTAAAGAAATGATTGTCTATTTGTCAAGCAATACAGTTGTTGCTATAGTCTGAATGTTTGTGCCCCTCCCCATTCACTTAATAAAATCCTAATGCCCAATGCAATAGCATAGCAGTTCTGGAAAGTGCTTAGGTCTTGAGGGTAGAGCCCCATAGAACCTCACAGAAATCTCTTGCCCCTCTCACTCTGTGAGGACACAGAGACAAGGTGGCAGTTATAAACCAAGAAGAGGGTCCTCACCAGAAAGCAGCTATTCTAGTGCCTTGATCTTAGACCCTTCAACCTCTAAATCTATAAGAAATAAAAATTCATACTTTATAAGCCACCCAGTCTGTGGTATCTTATTGCAGCAGCTAAAATGATTAAGATAGTTGGCAATTACCAAACACAATTTATAGAACTTCAGAAAGGAAATGTTCTAACTTCAGTTCTATTTTAATAATTTTTTTTTTATCTCAGTGTCTTAAGTTGGGAAAACTGCAATCAATGTGATGAGCTATTTCCTAATAAGATATGTAAATATTATTTCAGATATAGAGATATATTAATAAAAGCTATCATTGCAAAGCTGTTCTTTGCAAAAGTAACTAGTATACATATGATTAATAAAAAATTATTTGTGTACATTTAAACTATTTATTTATTTATTTATTTATTTTATTGTTGTTTTATTACATCCATCCCCTTTTTGCTCCCCTCTGTCCCCCTCCCCACCCACCCAAAGTCAATCCCACCTGTTGTTCATGTCCATGGTTCCTTTATACTAGATTCTTGTCTCAACTGATCCCCTTTCTTGCCTCTGCCTCCCCCTTCGCCCCTTCCCCCAACCCCTTCCCCCCTGACCACTGAAGGCCTATTCCTTGTATTCATATACTTGGTTCTGTTTTGCTTGTTGTTAGTTTTCCTCATTATTGTCCTGTAATGGGTGAGATCATATATTTGTCCTTCACTGACTGGCTTATTTCACTAAGCATAATACTCTCCAGTTCCATCCATGTTGTTGCAAAGGGTACAAGTTCCTTCTTTCTTTCTGCCATATAGAATTCCATTGTGTAAATGTACCAAAGTTTTTTGATCCAATCATCCACTGATGGGCACTTAGGCTGTTTCCAGCACT